>JAZGLO010006592.1:0-175524 GCA_036873155.1 Biomphalaria sudanica | reverse complement strand
GGATGTTTTTGTATGTTTGACTTGTTTCGGGTGTTTGACATGTTTTGAATGTTTCGTATGTTTGACATGTTTCGCATGTTTGACATGTTTTGGGTGTTTGACATATTTCGGATTTTTCGTATGTTTGACATGTTTCAGGTGTTTGACATGTTTCGTATGTTTGACATGTTTCGGATGTTTCGTATGTTTGACATGTTTCGGGTGTTTGATATGTTTTGGGCGTTTGACATATTTCGGATGTTTCGTATGTTTGACATGTTTCAGGTGTTTGACATGTTTTGTATGTTTCGTATGTTTGACATGTTTCGGATGTTTCGTATGTTTGACATGTTTCGGGTGTTTGACATAATTCAGATGTTTTGTATGTTTGACATGTTTCGGATGTTTGACATGTTTCAAATGATTCATATGTTTGACATGTTTCGGGTGTTTGACATGTTTCAGATGTTTCGTATGTTTGACATGTTTCGGATGTTTCGTATGTTTGACATCTTTCGGGTGTTTGACATGTTTCAGATGTTTCGTATGTTTGACATGTTTCTGATGTTTCGTATGTTTGACATGTTTGGAGTGTTTGACATGTTTCGGATGTTTCGTATGTTTGACATGTTTCAGGTGTTTGACATGTTTCGGATGTCTCATATGTTTGACATGTTTAGGCTGTTTAACATGTTTCGGATGTTTGACATGTTTCGGATGTTTCGTATGTTTGACATATTTCGTGTGTTTGACATGTTTCGGATGTTTCGTATATTGACATGTTTCGGATGTTTAACAAGTTTCGAATGTTTTGTATGTTTGATATATTTCGGGTGCTTGACATTTTTCGGATGTTTCGTATGTTTGACATGTTTCGGGTGTTTGTTATGTTTCAAATGTTTCATATGTTTGACATGTTTTGGAAAATTGACATTTTTCGGATGTTTCGTATGTTTGACATGTTTTGGGTGTTTGTTATGTTTTGAATGTTTCGTAAGTTTGACATGTTTCGAGTGTTTGACATGTTTCGGATGTTTCGTATGTTTAACATGTTTCGTATATTTTACATGTTTCGTATGTTTGACATGTTTCGGGTGTTTGACATGTTTTAGGTGTTTGACTTGTTTCGGATGTTTTGTATGTTTGACATATTTTAAGTGTTTGACATGTTTCGGATATTTCGTATGTTTGATATGTTTCGGGTGTTTGTCAATTTTGGGATGTTTCGTATGTTTGACATGTTTCGAATGTCTGACATGTTTCTGGTGTTTGACATGTTTCGGGTGTTTGACATATTTTGGGTGTTTAACTTGTTTCGGATGCTTTGTATGTTTGACATGTTTCGAATGTTTGACATGTTTAGGTTGTTTGACATGTTTCGGATGTTTGGTATGTTTGACATACTTCGGGTGTTTCGTATGTTTGACATGTTTCGGGTGTCTGACATTTTTCGGATGTTTCGTATGTTTGACATTTTTCGGGTTTTTGACATGTTTCGGATGTTTCGTATGTTTGACATGTTTCGGATGTTTCGTATGTTTGACATGTTTCGGGTGTTTGACATGTTTCGGATGTTTCGTATGTTTGACATGTTTCTGATGTTTCGGATGTTTGACATGTTTTGGGTGTTTGACATGTTTCGGATGTTTCGTATGTTTGACATTTTTCGGGTTTTTGACATGTTTCGGATGTTTCGTATGTTTGACATGTTTCGGATGTTTCGTATGTTTGACATGTTTCGGGTGTTTGACATGTTTCGGATGTTTCGTATGTTTGACATGTTTCTGATGTTTCGGATGTTTGACATGTTTCGGATGTTTAACAAGTTTCGAATGTTTTGTATGTTTGATATATTTCGGGTGCTTGACATTTTTCGGATGTTTCGTATGTTTGACATGTTTCGGGTGTTTGTTATGTTTCAAATGTTTCATATGTTTGACATGTTTTGGAAAATTGACATTTTTCGGATGTTTCGTATGTTTGACATGTTTTGGGTGTTTGTTATGTTTTGAATGTTTCGTAAGTTTGACATGTTTCGAGTGTTTGACATGTTTCGGATGTTTCGTATGTTTAACATGTTTCGTATATTTTACATGTTTCGTATGTTTGACATGTTTCGGGTGTTTGACATGTTTTAGGTGTTTGACTTGTTTCGGATGTTTTGTATGTTTGACATATTTTAAGTGTTTGACATGTTTCGGATATTTCGTATGTTTGATATGTTTCGGGTGTTTGTCAATTTTGGGATGTTTCGTATGTTTGACATGTTTCGAATGTCTGACATGTTTCTGGTGTTTGACATGTTTCGGGTGTTTGACATATTTTGGGTGTTTAACTTGTTTCGGATGCTTTGTATGTTTGACATGTTTCGAATGTTTGACATGTTTAGGTTGTTTGACATGTTTCGGATGTTTGGTATGTTTGACATACTTCGGGTGTTTCGTATGTTTGACATGTTTCGGGTGTCTGACATTTTTCGGATGTTTCGTATGTTTGACATTTTTCGGGTTTTTGACATGTTTCGGATGTTTCGTATGTTTGACATGTTTCGGATGTTTCGTATGTTTGACATGTTTCGGGTGTTTGACATGTTTCGGATGTTTCGTATGTTTGACATGTTTCTGATGTTTCGGATGTTTGACATGTTTTGGGTGTTTGACATGTTTCGGATGTTTCGTATGTTTGACATGTTTAGGGTGTTTGACATGTTTCGAATGTTTCGTATATTAGACATGTTTCGGGTGTTTCACATGTTTTGAATGTTTCGTATGTTTGACCTGTTTTGGGTGTTTCACATGTTTCGGATGTTTCGTATGTATGACATGTTTCAGGTGTTTGACATGTTTTGTATGTTTCGTATGTTTGACATGTTTCGGATGTTTCGTATGTTTGACATGTTTCGAATGTTTGACATGTTTCAGATGTTTCGTATGTTTGACATGTTTGGGGTGTTTGACATGTTTCGGATGTTTCGTATGTTTGTCATGTTTTGTATGTTTGACATGTTTTGGGTGTTTGACATGTTTTGGGTGTTTCACTAGTTTCGGATGTTTCGTATGTTTGACATGTTTCGGTTGTTTGACATGTTTCGGATGTCTCATATGTTTGACATGTTTAGGCTGTTTAACATGTTTCGGATGTTTGACATGTTTTGGATGTTTCGTATGTTTGACATATTACGGGTGTTTGACATGTTTTGGATGTTTCGTATATTGACATGTTTCGGATGTTTAACATGTTTCGAATGTTTTGTATGTTTGACATGTTTTGTGTTTTTGACATGTTTCGGATGTTTCGTATGTTTGACATGTTTCGGATGTTTCGTATGTTTGACATGTTTCGGATGTTTCGTATGTTTGACATGTTTCGGGTGTTTGACATGTTTCGGATGTTTCGTATGTTTGACATGTTTCGGATGTTTCGGATGTTTGACATGTTTGGGGTATTTGACATGTTTCGAATGTTTCGTATGTTTGAGATGTTTCGGGTGTTTGACATGTTTAGAATGTTTCGTATGTTAGACATGTTTCGGGTGTTTCACATGTTTTGAATGTTTCGTATGTTTGACATGTTTTGGGTGTTTCACATGTTTCGGATGTTTCGTATGTATGACATGTTTCAGGTGTTTAACATGTTTTGTATGTTTCGTATGTTTGACATGTTTCGGATGTTTCGTATGTTTGACATGTTTCGGGTTTTTGACATGTTTCAGATGTTTCGTATGTTTGACATGTTTCGGGTGTTTGACATGTTTCGGATGTTTCGTTTGTTTGACATGTTTCGTATGTTTGACATGTTTCGGGTGTTTGACATGTTTTGGGTGTTTCACTAGTTTCGGATGTTTCGTATGTTTGACGTGTTTCGGGTGTTTGACATGTTTCAGATGTTTCGTATGTTTGACATTTTTCGGATGTTTCGTATGTTTGACATGTCTAGAGTGTTTGACATGTTTTGGATGTTTCGTATGTTTAACATGTTACAGGTGTTTGACATGTTTCGGATGTCTCATATGTTTGACATGCTTAGGCTGTCTAACATGTTTCGGATGTTTGACATGTTTCGGATGTTTCGTATGTTTGACATATTTTGGGTGTTTGACATGTTTCGGATGTTTCGTATATTGACATGTTTCGGATGTTTAACATGTTTCGAATATTTTGTATGCTTGATATGTTTCGGGTGCTTGACATTTTTTAGATGTTTCGTATGTTTGACATGTTTCTGGTGTTTGTTATGTTTCAAATGTTTCGTATGTTTGATATGTTTTGGAAAATTGACATTTTTCGGATGTTTCGTATGTTTGACATGTTTCGGGTGTTTGTTATGTTTCGGATGTTTCGTATGTTTGACATTTTTCGGGTTTTTGACATGTTTCGGATGTTTCGTATGTTTGACATGTTTCGGATGTTTCGTATGTTTGACATGTTTCGGGTGTTTGACATGTTTCGGATGTTTCGTATGTTTGACATGTTTCGGATGTTTCGGATGTTTGACATGTTTTGGGTGTTTGACATGTTTCGGATGTTTCGTATGTTTGACATGTTTAGGGTGTTTGACATGTTTCGAATGTTTCGTATATTAGACATGTTTCGGGTGTTTCACATGTTTTGAATGTTTCGTATGTTTGACCAGTTTTGGGTGTTTCACATGTTTCGGATGTTTCGTATGTATGACATGTTTCAGGTGTTTGACATGTTTCGTATGTTTGACATGTTTCGAATGTTTGACATGTTTCAGATGTTTCGTATGTTTGACATGTTTCGTATGTTTGACATGTTTTGGGTGTTTGACATGTTTTGGGTGTTTCACTAGTTTCGGATGTTTCGTATGTTTGACATGTTTCGGGTGTTTGACATGTTTCAGATGTTTCGTATGTTTGACATGTTTCGGATGTTTCGTATGTTTGACATGTTTCGGGTGTTTGACATGTTTCAGATGTTTCGTATGTTTGACATGTTTCTGATGTTTCGTATTTTTGACATGTTTAGAGTGTTTGACATGTTTCGGATGTTTCGCATGTTTGACATGTTTTGGGTGTTTGACATGTTTCGGATGTTTCGTATGTTTGACATGTTTCAGGTGTTTGACATGTTTCGTATGTTTGACATGTTTCGGAAGTTTCGTATGTTTGACATATTTCGGGTGTTTGACATGTTTCAGATGTCTCGTATGTTTGACATGTTTCGGGTGTTTGACATGTTTCGGATGTTTCGTATGTTTGACATGTTTCGAGTGTTTGACATGTTTCGAATGTTTGACATTTTCGTCTATTTGCCATGTTTCGGGTATTTGAAATGTTTTGGGTGTTTGACTAGTTTCGGATGTTTCGTATGTTTGACATGTTTCGGGTGTTTGACATGTTTCGAATGTTTCGTATGTTTGACATGTTTCGGGTGTTTGACATGTTTTGAATAATTCGTATGTTGGACATGTTTTAAGTATTTCACGTGTTTCGGATGTTTCGTATGTTTGACATGTTTCCGGTGTTTGACATAATTCAGATGTTTTGTATGTTTGACATGTTTCGTATGTTTGACATGTTTCGGATGTTTCGTATGTTTGACATGTTTCGGGTGTTTGACATGTTTCAGATGTTTCGTATTTTTGACATGTTTCGGATGTTTCGTATGTTTGACATGTTTCGGGTGCTTGACTTGTTTCAGGTGTTTAAAATGTTTCGGATGTCTAATATTTTTGACATGTTTAGGCTGTTTAACATGTTTTGGATGTTTGACATGTTTCGGATGTTTCGTATGTTTGACATATTTCGGGTGTTTGACATGTTTCGAATGTTTCGTATATTGACATGTTTCGGATGTTTGACATGTTTCGAATATTTTGTATGTTTGACATGTTTCGGGTGCTTGACATTTTTCGGATGTTTCGAATGTTTGAAATGTTTCGTATGTTTGACATGTTTTGGAAAATTGACATTTTTCGAATGTTTCGTATGTTTGACATGTTTCGGGTGTTTGTTATGTTTCGGATGTTTCTTATGTTTAACAATTTTTGGATGTTTCGTATGTTTGACATGTTTCGGGTGTTTGACATGTTTCGGATGTTTCGTATGTTTGACATGTTTCGGATGTTTCGTATGTTAGACATGTTTCGTGTGTTTCACATATTTGAATGTTTCGTATGTTTGACATGTTTTGAATGTTTCACATGTTTTGGATGTTTCGTATGTATGACATGTTTCAGGTGTTTGACAGGTTTGTATGTTTCGTATGTTCGACATGTTTCAGATGTTTCGTATGTTTTACATGTTTCGGGTGTTTGACATGTTTCGGACGTTTCGTATGTTTGACATGTTTCGTATGTTTGACATGTTTCGGGTGTTTGACATGTTTTGGGTGTTTGACTAGTTTCGGATGTTTCGTATGTTTGACATGTTTCGTATGTTTGACATGTTTCGGGTGATTGACATGTTTTGGGTGTTTGACATGTTTCGGATGTTTTTGTATGTTTGACTTGTTTCGGGTGTTTGACATGTTTTGAATGTTTCGTATGTTTGACATGTTTCGCATGTTTGACATGTTTTGGGTGTTTGACATGTTTCGGATTTTTCGTATGTTTGACATGTTTCAGGTGTTTGACATGTTTCGTATGTTTGACATGTTTCGGATGTTTCGTATGTTTGACATGTTTCGGGTGTTTGATATGTTTTGGGCGTTTGACATGTTTCGGATGTTTCGTATGTTTGACATGTTTCAGGTGTTTGACATGTTTTGTATGTTTCGTATGTTTGACATGTTTCGGATGTTTCGTATGTTTGACATGTTTCGGGTGTTTGACATAATTCAGATGTTTTGTATGTTTGACATGTTTCGGGTGTTTGACATGTTTCAAATGATTCATATGTTTGACATGTTTCGGGTGTTTGACATGTTTCAGATGTTTCGTATGTTTGACATGTTTCGGATGTTTCGTATGTTTGACATCTTTCGGGTGTTTGACATGTTTCAGATGTTTCGTATGTTTGACATGTTTCGGATGTTTCGTATGTTTGACATGTTTGGAGTGTTTGACATGTTTCGGATGTTTCGTATGTTTGACATGTTTCAGGTGTTTGACATGTTTCGGATGTCTCATATGTTTGACATGTTTAGGCTGTTTAACATGTTTCGGATGTTTGACATGTTTCGGATGTTTCGTATGTTTGACATATTTCGTGTGTTTGACATGTTTCGGATGTTTCGTATATTGACATGTTTCGGATGTTTAACATGTTTCGAATGTTTTGTATGTTTGATATATTTCGGGTGCTTGACATTTTTCGGATGTTTCGTATGTTTGACATGTTTCGGGTGTTTGTTATGTTTCAAATGTTTCATATGTTTGACATGTTTTGGAAAATTGACATTTTTCGGATGTTTCGTATGTTTGACATGTTTTGGGTGTTTGTTATGTTTTGAATGTTTCGTAAGTTTGACATGTTTCGAGTGTTTGACATGTTTCGGATGTTTCGTATGTTTAACATGTTTCGTATATTTTACATGTTTCGTATGTTTGACATGTTTCGGGTGTTTGACATGTTTTAGGTGTTTGACTTGTTTCGGATGTTTCGTATGTTTGACATGTTTTGGATGTTTCGTATGTTTGACATGTTTCGGGTGTTTGACATGTTTCGGATGTTTCGTATGTTTGACATGTTTCGGATGTTTCGGATGTTTGACATGTTTTGGGTGTTTGACATGTTTCGGATGTTTCGTATGTTTGACATGTTTAGGGTGTTTGACATGTTTCGAATGTTTCGTATATTAGACATGTTTCGGGTGTTTCACATGTTTTGAATGTTTCGTATGTTTGACCTGTTTTGGGTGTTTCACATGTTTCGGATGTTTCGTATGTATGACATGTTTCAGGTGTTTGACATGTTTTGTATGTTTCGTATGTTTGACTTGTTTCGGATGTTTCGTATGTTTGACATGTTTCGAATGTTTGACATGTTTCAGAAGTTTCGTATGTTTGACATGTTTGGGGTGTTTGACATGTTTTGGGTGTTTCACTAGTTTCGGATGTTTCGTATGTTTGACATGTTTCGGTTGTTTGACATGTTTCGGATGTCTCATATGTTTGACATGTTTAGGCTGTTTAACATGTTTCGGATGTTTGACATGTTTTGGATGTTTCGTATGTTTGACATATTACGGGTGTTTGACATGTTTTGGATGTTTCGTATATTGACATGTTTCGGATGTTTAACATGTTTCGAATGTTTTGTATGTTTGACATGTTTCGGGTTTTTGACATGTTTCGGATGTTTCGTATGTTTGACATGTTTCGGATGTTTCGTATGTTTGACATGTTTCGGGTGTTTGACATGTTTCGGATGTTTCGTATGTTTGACATGTTTCGGATGTTTCGGATGTTTGACATGTTTGGGGTATTTGACATGTTTCGAATGTTTCGTATGTTTGACATGTTTCGGGTGTTTGACATGTTTAGAATGTTTCGTATGTTAGACATGTTTCGGGTGTTTCACATGTTTTGAATGTTTCGTATGTTTGACATGTTTTGGGTGTTTCACATGTTTCGGATGTTTCGTATGTATGACATGTTTCAGGTGTTTGACATGTTTTGTATGTTTCGTATGTTTGACATGTTTCGGATGTTTCGTATGTTTGACATGTTTCGGGTTTTTGACATGTTTCAGATGTTTCGTATGTTTGACATGTTTCGGGTGTTTGACATGTTTCGGATGTTTCGTTTGTTTGACATGTTTCGTATGTTTGACATGTTTCGGGTGTTTGACATGTTTTGGGTGTTTCACTAGTTTCGGATGTTTCGTATGTTTGACGTGTTTCGGGTGTTTGACATGTTTTAGATGTTTCGTATGTTTGACATGTTTCGGATGTTTCGTATGTTTGACATGTCTAGAGTGTTTGACATGTTTCGGATGTTTCGTATGTTTAACATGTTACAGGTGTTTGACATGTTTCGGATGTCTCATATGTTTGACATGTTTAGGCTGTTTAACATGTTTCGGATGTTTGACATGTTTCGGATGTTTCGTATGTTTGACATATTTTGGGTGTTTGACATGTTTCGGATGTTTCGTATATTGACATGTTTCGGATGTTTAACATGTTTCGAATATTTTGTATGCTTGATATGTTTCGGGTGCTTGACATTTTTCAGATGTTTCGTATGTTTGACATGTTTCTGGTGTTTGTTATGTTTCAAATGTTTCGTATGTTTGACATGTTTTGGAAAATTGACATTTTTCGGATGTTTCGTATGTTTGACATGTTTCGGGTGTTTGTTATGTTTCGGATGTTTCGTATGTTTGACATTTTTCGGGTTTTTGACATGTTTCGGATGTTTCGTATGTTTGACATGTTTCGGATGTTTCGTATGTTTGACATGTTTCGGGTGTTTGACATGTTTCGGATGTTTCGTATGTTTGACATGTTTCGGATGTTTCGGATGTTTGACATGTTTTGGGTGTTTGACATGTTTCGGATGTTTCGTATGTTTGACATATTTATGGTGTTTGACATGTTTCGAATGTTTCGTATATTAGACATGTTTCGGGTGTTTCACATGTTTTGAATGTTTCGTATGTTTGACCTGTTTTGGGTGTTTCACATGTTTCGGATGTTTCGTATGTTTGACATGTTTCGGATGTTTCGGATGTTTGACATGTTTGGGGTATTTGACATGTTTCGAATGTTTCGTATGTTTGACATGTTTCGGGTGTTTGACATGTTTAGAATGTTTCGTATGTTAGACATGTTTCGGGTGTTTCACATGTTTTGAATGTTTCGTATGTTTGACATGTTTTGGGTGTTTCACATGTTTCGGATGTTTCGTATGTATGACATGTTTCAGGTGTTTGACATGTTTTGTATGTTTCGTATGTTTGACATGTTTCGGATGTTTCGTATGTTTGACATGTTTCGGGTTTTTGACATGTTTCAGATGTTTCGTATGTTTGACATGTTTCGGGTGTTTGACATGTTTCGGATGTTTCGTTTGTTTGACATGTTTCGTATGTTTGACATGTTTCGGGTGTTTGACATGTTTTGGGTGTTTCACTAGTTTCGGATGTTTCGTATGTTTGACGTGTTTCGGGTGTTTGACATGTTTCAGATGTTTCGTATGTTTGACATGTTTCGGAAGTTTCGTATGTTTAACATGTTACAGGTGTTTGACATGTTTCGGATGTCTCATATGTTTGACATGTTTAGGCTGTTTAACATGTTTCGGATGTTTGACATGTTTCGGATGTTTCGTATGTTTGACATATTTTGGGTGTTTGACATGTTTCGGATGTTTCGTATATTGACATGTTTCGGATGTTTAACATGTTTCGAATATTTTGTATGCTTGATATGTTTCGGGTGCTTGACATTTTTCAGATGTTTCGTATGTTTGACATGTTTCTGGTGTTTGTTATGTTTCAAATGTTTCGTATGTTTGACATGTTTTGGAAAATTGACATTTTTCGGATGTTTCGTATGTTTGACATGTTTCGGGTGTTTGTTATGTTTCGGATGTTTCGTATGTTTGACATGTTTCGGGTGTTTGTTATGTTTCGGATGTTTCGTATGTTTGACATTTTTTGGGTTTTTGACATGTTTCGGATGTTTAGTATGTTTGACATGTTTCGGATGTTTCGTATGTTTGACATGTTTCGGGTGTTTGACATGTTTCGGATGTTTCGTATGTTTGACATGTTTCGGATGTTTCGTATGTTTGACATGTTTCGAATGTTTGACATGTTTCAGATGTTTCGTATGTTTGACATGTTTGGGGTGTTTGACATGTTTCGGATGTTTCGTATGTTTGACATGTTTCGGATGTTTCGGATGTTTGACATGTTTGGGGTATTTGACATGTTTCGAATGTTTCGTATGTTTGACATGTTTCGGGTGTTTGACATGTTTAGAATGTTTCGTATGTTAGACATGTTTCGGGTGTTTCACATGTTTTGAATGTTTCGTATGTTTGACATGTTTTGGGTGTTTCACATGTTTCGGATGTTTCGTATGTATGACATGTTTCAGGTGTTTGACATGTTTTGTATGTTTCGTATGTTTGACATGTTTCGGATGTTTCGTATGTTTGACATGTTTCGGGTTTTTTACATGTTTCAGATGTTTCGTATGTTTGACATGTTTCGGGTGTTTGACATGTTTCGGATGTTTCGTTTGTTTGACATGTTTCGTATGTTTGACATGTTTCGGGTGTTTGACATGTTTTGGGTGTTTCACTAGTTTCGGATGTTTCGTATGTTTGACGTGTTTCGGGTGTTTGACATGTTTTAGATGTTTCGTATGTTTGACATGTTTCGGATGTTTCGTATGTTTGACATGTCTAGAGTGTTTGACATGTTTCGGATGTTTCGTATGTTTAACATTTTACAGGTGTTTGACATGTTTCGGATGTCTCATATGTTTGACATGTTTAGGCTGTTTAACATGTTTCGGATGTTTGACATGTTTCGGATGTTTCGTATGTTTGACATATTTTGGGTGTTTGACATGTTTCGGATGTTTCGTATATTGACATGTTTCGGATGTTTAACATGTTTCGAATATTTTGTATGCTTGATATGTTTCGGGTGCTTGACATTTTTCAGATGTTTCGTATGTTTGACATGTTTCTGGTGTTTGTTATGTTTCAAATGTTTCGTATGTTTGACATGTTTTGGAAAATTGACATTTTTCGGATGTTTCGTATGTTTGACATGTTTCGGGTGTTTGTTATGTTTCGGATGTTTCGTATGTTTGACATTTTTCGGGTTTTTGACATGTTTCGGATGTTTCGTATGTTTGACATGTTTCGGATGTTTCGTATGTTTGACATGTTTCGGGTGTTTGACATGTTTCGGATGTTTCGTATGTTTGACATGTTTCGGATGTTTCGGATGTTTGACATGTTTTGGGTGTTTGACATGTTTCGGATGTTTCGTATGTTTGACATATTTATGGTGTTTGACATGTTTCGAATGTTTCGTATATTAGACATGTTTCGGGTGTTTCACATGTTTTGAATGTTTCGTATGTTTGACCTGTTTTGGGTGTTTCACATGTTTCGGATGTTTCGTATGTTTGACATGTTTCGGATGTTTCGGATGTTTGACATGTTTGGGGTATTTGACATGTTTCGAATGTTTCGTATGTTTGACATGTTTCGGGTGTTTCACATGTTTTGAATGTTTCGTATGTTTGACATGTTTTGGGTGTTTCACATGTTTCGGATGTTTCGTATGTATGACATGTTTCAGGTGTTTGACATGTTTTGTATGTTTCGTATGTTTGACATGTTTCGGATGTTTCGTATGTTTGACATGTTTCGGGTTTTTGACATGTTTCAGATGTTTCGTATGTTTGACATGTTTCGGGTGTTTGACATGTTTCGGATGTTTCGTTTGTTTGACATGTTTCGTATGTTTGACATGTTTCGGGTGTTTGACATGTTTTGGGTGTTTCACTAGTTTCGGATGTTTCGTATGTTTGACGTGTTTCGGGTGTTTGACATGTTTCAGATGTTTCGTATGTTTGACATGTTTCGGAAGTTTCGTATGTTTAACATGTTACAGGTGTTTGACATGTTTCGGATGTCTCATATGTTTGACATGTTTAGGCTGTTTAACATGTTTCGGATGTTTGACATGTTTCGGATGTTTCGTATGTTTGACATATTTTGGGTGTTTGACATGTTTCGGATGTTTCGTATATTGACATGTTTCGGATGTTTAACATGTTTCGAATATTTTGTATGCTTGATATGTTTCGGGTGCTTGACATTTTTCAGATGTTTCGTATGTTTGACATGTTTCTGGTGTTTGTTATGTTTCAAATGTTTCGTATGTTTGACATGTTTTGGAAAATTGACATTTTTCGGATGTTTCGTATGTTTGACATGTTTCGGGTGTTTGTTATGTTTCGGATGTTTCGTATGTTTGACATGTTTCGGGTGTTTGTTATGTTTCGGATGTTTCGTATGTTTGACATTTTTTGGGTTTTTGACATGTTTCGGATGTTTCGTATGTTTGACATGTTTCGGATGTTTCGTATGTTTGACATGTTTCGGGTGTTTGACATGTTTCGGATGTTTCGTATGTTTGACATGTTTCGGATGTTTCGTATGTTTGACATGTTTCGAATGTTTGACATGTTTCAGATGTTTCGTATGTTTGACATGTTTGGGGTGTTTGACATGTTTCGGATGTTTCGTATGTTTGACATGTTTTGTATGTTTGACATGTTTTGGGTGTTTGACATGTTTTGGGTGTTTCACTTGTTTCGGATGTTTCGTATGTTTGACATGTTTCGTGTATTTGACATGTTTCAGATGTTTCGTATGTTTGACATGTTTCGGATGTTTCGTATGTTTGACATGTTTCGGGTGTTTGACATGTTTCAGATGTTTCGTATGTTTGACATGTTTTGGATGTTTCGTATGTTTGACATGTTTAGAGTGTATGACATGTTTCGGATGTTTCGTATGTTTGACATGTTTCAGGTGTTTGACATGTTTCGGATGTTTCGGATATTTGACATGTTTCGGATGTTTCGGATAATTGCCATAAGTATACGTAAAATAATAGTATCGTATCCCTCCGACTCTAGCAAACATGATAGTTACTTGGCGATAAGGAAATAGTGTCCCCGGTATCAAGGTAGACAATCAAAAATTGTCAAGAAAGGGAGAGTTTATAATGTTATGAAATTAGCCTTGTTCTATCCTAAGAACGCTTGCTGCAACTGTAATCCACAAACATATCAAAAGTATTGTAATATATATCGGTGGCATTCCACTTGTTGTTCAAATTTTTTCTAGATATTTTCTATATTTTCTGTAGTTAAAAAAATGATATCCTGCTGAGAATATTTGACTTTGGTAAAAACTTTCAACATGTATGTAATTTGACTTTAGTATCAATTTCTGGCTGTTGCTTTCACCAATTGACAGCAGCAAAAGAATTATAAATAAAAAAAACATGATAAGCGAGATGATCAGAGTTAATAGACTATAAGGCCTCTCTTTTGATCTGTGATGAGATAACTGCTAAATCAAAGGAATGAAAAAATTTTGTTTGTAAAGAGATAAGCACTAAATATATTTTCGGACAAAATTGCAAGTTTTAGAATATCCTAATACAGTTATTTATTTGTTTAAAAAATGAAGAAAAAAAAAACAAAAAAAAATTATACATCGTCGGGGACTTGAACTCACTACCTTTGCCATGAAAAGCCAATGTTCTACACAACTGCCACGCGGCACAAGTAACAATAGAAAATATACGTTATTTATGAAAAACACTTTAATCAAATTTTCTTACTGAAAGATCAATCTAATTTTTTAAAATGCTGCCTAAAAATGTTGAATTTTATATAAAGTATTCAATTGTATATGTTTTAAAACATTATTAGTAAAATAAAAATGCATTTTTAATGCTGACGGCATATTTGACCTTCAGAGTTCTAAATCTAGTATTATTTATATAGATTAAAAATAGATGACATCTTTTTCAAGAGTTATTCATCCTGCTAAGAATGACCCTACCGTTTTTTATTTTTGTAGTACAAAGACATAGAGAACTCTATAGTTGCTTAAATAAGAAAAATTAGCATTTTTTTTTAAAATAAATTTAATTTTTCAGTAGAAACTTAAATTTGCATAAATGTAATAAATTGATTTTAAAAGTCATTATTATAACAATTTTACAAACAAACAACAAATTTTATTCATTTTTTGGGACAATTTATAGTTTTTTTTTGAATATAGTACATTAAAAAAATCTACCAATTTTAAGTTTAATATTTAGTTTATATAAATAGAAAACTTGTCATTTTGTCTCACTGTTACGCACAATAGAATTGTATCCATTCAGACATGTCAAACACCCGAAACATGTCAAACATACGAAACATCCGAAACTAGTGAAACACCCAAAACATGTCAAACACCCAAAACATGTCAAACATACGAAACATGTCAAACATACGAAACATCTGAAACAAGTCAAACATTCGAAACATGTCAAACATACGAAACATCCGAAACATGTCAAAAATACGAAACATACAAAACATGTCAAACACCTGAAACATGTCATACATACGAAACATTCGAAACATGTCAAACACCCTAAACATGTCAAACATACGAAACATCCGAAACATGTCAAACACCCAAAACATGTCAAACATCCGAAACATCCGAAACATGTCAAACATACGAAACATCCGAAACATGTCAAACACCCGAAACATGTCAAACATACGAAACATCCAAAACATGTCAAACATACGAAACATCCGATACATGTCAAAAACCCGAAAAATGTCTAACATACGAAACATCCGAAACATAACAAACACCCGAAACATGTCAAACATACGAAACATCCGAAACATGTCAAACAAACGAAACATCTGAAACATGTCAAACACCCGAAACACGTCAAACATACGAAACATCCGAAACTAGTGAAACACCCAAAACATGTCAAACACCCGAAACATGTCAAACATACGAAACATGTCAAACAAACGAAACATCCGAAACATGTGAAACACCCGAAACATGTCAAACATACGAAACATCTGAAACATGTCAAAAACCCGAAACATGTCAAACATACGAAACATCCGAAACATGTCAAACATACGAAACATACAAAACATGTCAAACACCTGAAACATGTCATACATACGAAACATCCGAAACATGTGAAACACCCAAAACATGTCAAACATACGAAACATTCAAAACATGTGAAACACCCGAAACATGTCTAACATACGAAACATTCTAAACATGTCAAACACCCGAAACATGTCAAACATACGAAACATTCGAAACATGTCAAATACCCCAAACATGTCAAACATCCGAAACATCCGAAACATGTCAAATATACGAAACATCCGAAACATGTCAAACACCCGAAACATGTCAAACATACGAAACATCCGAAACATGTCAAACATACGAAACATCCGAAACATGTCAAAAACCCGAAACATGTCAAACATACAAAACATTCGAAACATGTTAAACATCTGAAACATGTCAATATACGAAACATCCGAAACATGTCAAACACCCGTAATATGTCAAACATACGAAACATCCAAAACATGTCAAACATCCGAAACATGTTAAACAGCCTAAACATGTCAAACATATGAGACATCCGAAACATGTCAAACACCTGAAACATGTCAAACATACAACACATCCGAAACATGTCAAACACTCTAAACATGTCAAACATACGAAACATGTCAAACATACGAAACATCTGAAAAATGTCAAACACCCGAAACATGTTAAACATACAAAACATCCGAAACATGTCAAACACCCGAAACATGTCAAACATACGAAACATCCGAAACATGTCAAACATACGAAACATCCGAAACATGTCAAACACTCTAAACATGTCAAACATACGAAATATCCAAAACATGTCAAACATACGAAACATCCGAAACATGTCAAACACCCGTAATATGTCAAACATACGAAACATCCAAAACATGTCAAACATCCGAAACATGTTAAACAGCCTAAACATGTCAAACATATGAGACATCCGAAACATGTCAAACACCTGAAACATGTCAAACATACGAAACATCCGAAACATGTCAAACACTCTAAACATGTCAAACATACTAAACATGTCAAACATACGAAACATCTGAAACATGTCAAACACCCGAAACATGTTAAACATACAAAACATCCGAAACATGTCAAACACCCGAAACATGTCAAACATACGAAACATCCGAAACATGTCAAACATACGAAACATCCGAAACATGTCAAACACTCTAAACATGTCAAACATACGAAACATCCAAAACATGTCAAACATACGAAACATCTGAAACATGTCAAACACCCGAAACATGTCAAATATACGAAACATCCGAAACTAGTGAAACACCCAAAACATGTCAAACACCCAAAACATGTCAAACATACAAATTATGACAAACATACGAAACATCCGAAACATGTCAAACACCCCAAATATGTCAAACATACGAAACATCTGAAAAATGTCAATCATTCGAAACATGTAAAACATACGAAACATCCGAAACATGTCAAACATACGAAACATACAAAACATGTCAAACACCTGAAACATGTCATACATACGAAACATCCGAAACATGTGAAACACCCAAAACAGGTCAAACATACGAAACATTCAAAACATGTGAAACACCCAAAACATGTCAAACATACGAAACATCCGAAACATGTCAAACATACCAAACATCCGAAACATGTCAAAAACCCGAAAAATGTCAAACATACGAAACATCCGAAAAATGTCAGACACCCGAAACATGTCAAACATACGAAAAACCCGAAGTATGTCAAACATACCAAACATCCGAAACATGTCAAACAACCTAAACATGTCAAACATTCGAAACATGTCAAACATACAAAGCATCCAAAACAAGTTAAACACCCAAAATATGTCAAACACCCGAAACATGTCAAACACTCTAGACATGTCAAACATACGAAACATCCGAAACATATTTCGAATGTCTGACATGTTTCTGGTGTTTGACATGTTTCGGATGTTTCGTATGTTTAACATGTTACAGGTGTTTGACATGTTTCGGATGTCTCATATGTTTGACATGTTTAGGCTGTTTAACATGTTTCGTATGTTTGACATGTTTCAGATGTTTCGTATGTTTGACATATTTTGGGTGTTTGACATGTTTCGGATGTTTCGTATATTGACATGTTTCGGATGTTTAACATGTTTTGAATATTTTGTATGCTTGATATGTTTCGGGTGCTTGACATTTTTCAGATGTTTCGTATGTTTGAAATGTTTCTGGTGTTTGTTATGTTTCAAATGTTTCGTATGTTTGACATGTTTTGGAAAATTGACATTTTTCGGATGTTTCGTATGTTTGACATGTTTCGGGTGTTTGTTATGTTTCGGATGTTTCGTATGTTTGACATTTTTCGGGTTTTTGACATGTTTCGGATGTTTCGTATGTTTGACATGTTTCGGATGTTTCGTATGTTTGACATGTTTCGGGTGTTTGACATGTTTCGGATGTTTCGTATGTTTGACATGTTTCGGATGTTTCGAATGTTTGACATGTTTTGGGTGTTTGACATGTTTCGGATGTTTCGTATGTTTGACATGTTTAGGGTGTTTGACATTTTTCGGATGTTTCGTATGTTTTACATGTTTCGGGTGTTTGTTATGTTTCGGATGTTTCGTATGTTTGACATTTTTCGGGTTTTTGACATGTTTCGGATGTTTCGTATGTTTGACATGTTTCGGATGTTTCGTATGTTTGACATGTTTCGGGTGTTTGACATGTTTCGGATGTTTCGTATGTTTGACATGTCTAGAGTGTTTGACATGTTTCGGATGTTTCGTATGTTTAACATGTTACAGGTGTTTGACATGTTTCGGATGTCTCATATGTTTGACATGTTTAGGCTGTTTAACATGTTTCGGATGTTTGACATGTTTCGGATGTTTCGTATGTTTGACATATTTTGGGTGTTTGACATGTTTCGGATGTTTCGTATATTGACATGTTTCGGATGTTTAACATGTTTCGAATATTTTGTATGCTTGATATGTTTCGGGTGCTTGACATTTTTCAGATGTTTCGTATGTTTGACATGTTTCTGGTGTTTGTTATGTTTCAAATGTTTCGTATGTTTGACATGTTTTGGAAAATTGACATTTTTCGGATGTTTCGTATGTTTGACATGTTTCGGGTGTTTGTTATGTTTCGGATGTTTCGTATGTTTGACATTTTTCGGGTTTTTGACATGTTTCGGATGTTTCGTATGTTTGACATGTTTCGGATGTTTCGTATGTTTGACATGTTTCGGGTGTTTGACATGTTTCGGATGTTTCGTATGTTTGACATGTTTCGGATGTTTCGGATGTTTGACATGTTTTGGGTGTTTGACATGTTTCGGATGTTTCGTATGTTTGACATGTTTAGGGTGTTTGACATGTTTCGAATGTTTCGTATGTTAGACATGTTTCGGGTGTTTCACATGTTTTGAATGTTTCGTATGTTTGACCAGTTTTGGGTGTTTCACATGTTTCGGATGTTTCGTATGTATGACATGTTTCAGGTGTTTGACATGTTTCGTATGTTTGACATGTTTCGAATGTTTGACATGTTTCAGATGTTTCGTATGTTTGACATGTTTCGTATGTTTGACATGTTTTGGGTGTTTGACATGTTTTGGGTGTTTCACTAGTTTCGGATTTTTCGTATGTTTGACATGTTTCGGGTGTTTGACATGTTTCAGATGTTTCGTATGTTTGACATGTTTCGGATGTTTCGTATGTTTGACATGTTTCGGGTGTTTGACATGTTTTAGATGTTTCGTATGTTTGACATGTTTCGGATGTTTCGTATTTTTGACATGTTTAGAGTGTTTGACATGTTTCGGATGTTTCGCATGTTTGACATGTTTTGGGTGTTTGACATGTTTCGGATGTTTCGTATGTTTGACATGTTTCAGGTGTTTGACATGTTTCGTATGTTTGACATGTTTCGGAAGTTTCGTATGTTTGACATATTTCGGGTATTTGACATGTTTCAGATGTCTCGTATGTTTGACATGTTTCGGGTGTTTGACATGTTTCGGATGTTTCGTATGTTTGACATGTTTCGAGTGTTTGACATGTTTCGAATGTTTGACATTTTCGTCTATTTGCCACGTTTCGGGTATTTAAAATGTTTTGGGTGTTTGACTAGTTTCGGATGTTTCGTATGTTTGACATGTTTCGGGTGTTTGACATGTTTCGAATGTTTCGTATGTTTGACATGTTTCGGGTGTTTGACATGTTTTGAATAATTCGTATGTTGGACATGTTTTAAGTATTTCACGTGTTTCGGATGTTTCGTATGTTTGACATGTTTCCGGTGTTTGACATAATTCAGATGTTTTGTATGTTTGACATGTTTCGGGTGTTTGACATATTTCAAATGATTCGTATGTTTGACATGTTTTGGGTGTTTGACATGTTTCAGATGTTTCGTATGTTTGACATGTTTCGGATGTTTCGTATGTTTGACATGTTTCGGGTGTTTGACATGTTTCAGATGATTCGTATTTTTGACATGTTTCGGATGTTTCGTATGTTTGACATGTTTCGGGTGCTTGACTTGTTTCAGGTGTTTAAAATGTTTCGTATGTCTAATATTTTTGACATGTTTAGGCTGTTTAACATGTTTTGGATGTTTGACATGTTTCGGATGTTTCGTATGTTTGACATATTTCGGGTGTTTGACATGTTTCGAATGTTTCGTATATTGACATGTTTCGGATGTTTGACATGTTTCGAATATTTTGTATGTTTGACATGTTTCGGGTGCTTGACATTTTTCGGATGTTTCGAATGTTTGAAATGTTTCGTATGTTTGACATGTTTTAGAAAATTGACATTTTTCGAATGTTTCGTATGTTTGACATGTTTCGGGTGTTTGTTATGTTTCGGATGTTTCTTATGTTTAACAATTTTTGGATGTTTCGTATGTTTGACATGTTTCGGGTGTTTGACATGTTTCGGATGTTTCGTATGTTTGACATGTTTCGGATGTTTCGTATGTTAGACATGTTTCGGGTGTTTCACATATTTGAATGTTTCGTATGTTTGACATGTTTTGAATGTTTCACATGTTTTGGATGTTTCGTATGTATGACATGTTTCAGGTGTTTGACATGTTTGTATGTTTCGTATGTTCGACATGTTTCAGATGTTTCGTATGTTTTACATGTTTCGGGTGTTTGACATGTTTCGGACGTTTCGTATGTTTGACATGTTTCGTATGTTTGACATGTTTCGGGTGTTTGACATGTTTTGGGTGTTTGACTAGTTTCGGATGTTTCGTATGTTTGACATGTTTCGTATGTTTGACATGTTTCGGGTGATTGACATGTTTTGGGTGTTTGACATGTTTCGGATGTTTTTGTATGTTTGACTTGTTTCGGGTGTTTGACATGTTTTGAATGTTTCGTATGTTTGACATGTTTCGCATGTTTGACATGTTTTGGGTGTTTGACATGTTTCGGATTTTTCGTATGTTTGACATGTTTCAGGTGTTTGACATGTTTCGTATGTTTGACATGTTTCGGATGTTTCGTATGTTTGACATGTTTCGGGTGTTTGATATGTTTTGGGCGTTTGACATGTTTCGGATGTTTCGTATGTTTGACATGTTTCAGGTGTTTGACATGTTTTGTATGTTTCGTATGTTTGACATGTTTCGGATGTTTCGTATGTTTGACATGTTTCGGGTGTTTGACATAATTCAGATGTTTTGTATGTTTGACATGTTTCGGGTGTTTGACATGTTTCAAATGATTCATATGTTTGACATGTTTCGGGTGTTTGACATGTTTCAGATGTTTCGTATGTTTGACATGTTTCGGATGTTTCGTATGTTTGACATCTTTCGGGTGTTTGACATGTTTCAGATGTTTCGTATGTTTGACATGTTTCTGATGTTTCGTATGTTTGACATGTTTGGAGTGTTTGACATGTTTCGGATGTTTCGTATGTTTGACATGTTTCAGGTGTTTGACATGTTTCGGATGTCTCATATGTTTGAATGTTTAGGCTGTTTAACATGTTTCGGATGTTTGACATGTTTCGGATGTTTCGTATGTTTGACATATTTCGTGTGTTTGACATGTTTCGTATATTGACATGTTTCGGATGTTTAACATGTTTCGAATGTTTTGTATGTTTGATATATTTCGGGTGCTTGACATTTTTCGGATGTTTCGTATGTTTGACATGTTTCGGGTGTTTGTTATGTTTCAAATGTTTTATATGTTTGACATGTTTTGGAAAATTGACATGTTTCGGATGTTTCGTATGTTTAACATGTTTCGTATATTTTACATGTTTCGTATGTTTGACATGTTTCGGGTGTTTGACATGTTTTAGGTGTTTGACTTGTTTCGGATGTTTTGTATGTTTGACATATTTTAAGTGTTTGACATGTTTCGGATATTTCGTATGTTTGATATGTTTCGGGTGTTTGTCAATTTTGGGATGTTTCGTATGTTTGACATGTTTCGAATGTCTGACATGTTTCTGGTGTTTGACATGTTTCGGGTGTTTGACATATTTTGGGTGTTTAACTTGTTTCGGATGCTTTGTATGTTTGACATGTTTCGAATGTTTGACATGTTTAGGTTGTTTGACATGTTTCGGATGTTTGGTATGTTTGACATACTTCGGGTGTTTCGTATGTTTGACATGTCTCGGGTGTCTGACATTTTTCGGATGTTTCGTATGTTTGACATTTTTCGGGTTTTTGACATGTTTCGGATGTTTCGTATGTTTGACATGTTTCGGATGTTTCGTATGTTTGACATGTTTCGGGTGTTTGACATGTTTCGGATGTTTCGTATGTTTGACATGTTTCTGATGTTTCGGATGTTTGACATGTTTTGTATGTTTGACATGTTTTGGGTGTTTGACATGTTTTGGGTGTTTCACTTGTTTCGGATGTTTCGTATGTTTGACATGTTTCGTGTATTTGACATGTTTCAGATGTTTCGTATGTTTGACATGTTTCGGATGTTTCGGGTGTTTGACATGTTTCGGATGTCAACATGTCAAACATACGAAACATCCGAAACATGTCAAACATACGAAACATCCGATACATGTCAAAAACCCGAAAAATGTCTAACATACGAAACATCCGAAACATAACAAACACCCGAAACATGTCAAACATACGAAACATCCCAAAAATGTCAATTTTCCAAAACATGTCAAACATACGAAACATTTGAAACATAACAAACACCAGAAACATGTCAAACATACGAAACATCTGAAAAATGTCAAGCACCCGAAACGTATCAAGCATACAAAATATTCGAAACATGTTAAACATCCGAAACATGTCAATATACGAAACATCCGAAACATGTCAAACACCCAAAATATGTCAAACATACGAAACATCCGAAACATGTCAAACATCCGAAACATGTTAAACAGCCTAAGCATGTCAAACATATGAGACATCCGAAACATGTCAAACACCTGTAACATGTTAAACATACGAAACATCCGAGACATGTCAAACACTCTAGACATGTCAAACATACGAAACATCCGAAACATGTCAAACATACGAAACATCTGAAACATGTCAAACACCCGAAACACGTCAAACATACGAAACATCCGAAACTAGTGAAACACCCAAAACATGTCAAACACCCGAAACATGTCAAACATACGAAACATGTCAAACAAACGAAACATCCGAAACATGTCAAACACCCGAAACATGTCAAACATACGAAACATCTGAAACATGTCAAAAACCCGAAACATGTCAAACATACGAAACATCCGAAACATGTCAAACATACGAAACATACAAAACAAGTCAAACACCTGAAACATGTCATACATACGAAACATCCGAAACATGTGAAACACCCAAAACATGTCAAACATACGAAACATTCAAAACATGTGAAACACCCGAAACATGTCTAACATACGAAACATTCTAAACATGTCAAACACCCGAAACATGTCAAACATACGAAACATTCGAAACATGTCAAATACCCCAAACATGTCAAACATCCGAAACATCCGAAACTTGTCAAACATACGAAACATCCGAAACATGTCAAACACCCGAAACATGTCAAACATACGAAACATCCGAAACATGTCAAACATACGAAACATCCGAAACATGTCAAAAACCCGAAACATGTCAAACATACAAAACATTCGAAACATGTTAAACATCTGAAACATGTCAATATACGAAACATCCGAAACATGTCAAACACCCGTAATATGTCAAACATACGAAACATCCAAAACATGTCAAACATCCGAAACATGTTAAACAGCCTAAACATGTCAAACATATGAGACATCCGAAACATGTCAAACACCTGAAACATGTCAAACATACGAATAATCCGAAACATGTCAAACACTCTAAACATGTCAAACATACGAAACATGTCAAACATACGAAACATCTGAAACATGTCAAACACCCGAAACATGTTAAACATACAAAACATCCGAAACATGTCAAACACCCGAAACATGTCAAACATACGAAACATCCGAAACATGTCAAACATACGAAACATCCGAAACATGTTAAACACTCTAAACATGTCAAACATACGAAACATCCAAAACATGTCAAACATACGAAACATCTGAAACATGTCAAACACCCGAAACATGTCAAATATACGAAACATCCGAAACTAGTGAAACACCCAAAACATGTCAAACACCCAAAACATGTCAAACATACAAAACATGACAAACATACGAAACATCCGAAACATGTCAAACACCCCAAACATGTCAAACATACGAAACATCTGAAACATGTCAAACATTCGAAACATGTCAAACATACGAAACATCCGAAACATGTCAAACATACGAAACATACAAAACATGTCAAACACCTGAAACATGTCATACATACGAAACATCCGAAACATGTGAAACACCCAAAACAGGTCAAACATACGAAACATTCAAAACATGTGAAACACCCGAAACATGTCAAACATACGAAACATCCGAAACATGTCAAACATACGAAACATCCGAAACATGTCAAAAACCCGAAAAATGTCAAACATACGAAACATCCGAAAAATGTCAGACACCCGAAACATGTCAAACATACGAAACACCCGAAGTATGTCAAACATACCAAACATCCGAAACATGTCAAACAACCTAAACATGTCAAACATTCGAAACATGTCAAACATACAAAGCAACCGAAACAAGTTAAACACCCAAAATATGTCAAACACCCGAAACATGTCAAACACTCTAGACATGTCAAACATACGAAACATCCGAAACATGTTTCGAATGTCTGACATGTTTCTGGTGTTTGACATGTTTCGGGTGTTTGACATATTTTGGGTGTTTAACTTGTTTCGGTTGCTTTGTATGTTTGACATGTTACAGGTGTTTGACATGTTTCGGATGTCTCATATGTTTGACATGTTTAGGCTGTTTAACATGTTTCGGATGTTTGACATGTTTCGGATGTTTCGTATGTTTGACATATTTTGGGTGTTTGACATGTTTCGGATGTTTCGTATATTGACATGTTTCGGATGTTTAACATGTTTCGAATATTTTGTATGCTTGATATGTTTCGGGTGCTTGACATTTTTCAGATGTTTCGTATGTTTGAAATGTTTCTGGTGTTTGTTATGTTTCAAATGTTTCGTATGTTTGACATGTTTTGGAAAATTGACATTTTTCGGATGTTTCGTATGTTTGACATGTTTCGGGTGTTTGTTATGTTTCGGATGTTTCGTATGTTTGACATTTTTCGGGTTTTTGACATGTTTCGGATATTTCGTATGTTTGACATGTTTCGGATGTTTCGTATGTTTGACATGTTTCGGGTGTTTGACATGTTTCGGATGTTTCGTATGTTTGACATGTTTCGGATGTTTCGGATGTTTGACATGTTTTGGGTGTTTGACATGTTTCGGATGTTTCGTATGTTTGACATGTTTAGGGTGTTTGACATTTTTCGGATGTTTCGTATGTTTGACATGTTTCGGGTGTTTGTTATGTTTCGGATGTTTCGTATGTTTGACATTTTTCGGGTTTTTGACATGTTTCGGATGTTTCGTATGTTTGACATGTTTCGGATGTTTCGTATGTTTGACATGTTTCGGGTGTTTGACATGTTTCGGATGTTTCGTATGTTTGACATGTTTCGGATGTTTCGGATGTTTGACATGTTTTGGGTGTTTGACATGTTTCGGATGTTTCGTATGTTTGACATGATTAGGGTGTTTGACATGTTTCGAATGTTTCGTATATTAGACATGTTTCGGGTGTTTCACATGTTTTGAATGTTTCGTATGTTTGACCTGTTTTGGGTGTTTCACATGTTTCGGATGTTTCGTATGTATGACATGTTTCAGGTGTTTGACATGTTTTGTATGTTTCGTATGTTTGACATGTTTCGGATGTTTCGTATGTTTGACATGTTTCGAATGTTTGACATGGTTCAGATGTTTCGTATGTTTGACATGTTTGGGGTGTTTGACATGTTTCGGATGTTTCGTATGTTTGTCATGTTTTGTATGTTAGACATGTTTTGGGTGTTTGACATGATTTGGGTGTTTCACTAGTTTCGGATGTTTCGTATGTTTCACATGTTTCGGGTGTTTGACATGTTTCAGATGTTTCGTATGTTTGACATGTTTTGGATGTTTCGTATGTTTGACATGTTTAGAGTGTTTGACATGTTTCGGATGTTTCGTATGTTTGACATGTTTCGGATGTTTCGTATGTTTGACATGTTTCGGGTGTTTGACATGTTTCGGATGTTTTGTATGTTTAACATGTTTCGGGTGTTTGACATGTTTCGGATGTTTCGTATGTTTGACATGTTTCGTATTTTTGACATGTTTAGAGTGTTTGACATGTTTCGGATGTTTCGTATGTTTGACATGTTTCAGGTGTTTGACATGTTTCGGATGTCTCATATGTTTGACATGTTTAGGCTGTTTAACATGTTTCGGATGTTTGACATGTTTTGGATGTTTCGTATGTTTGACATATTACGGGTGTTTGACATGTTTCGGATGTTTCGTATATTGACATGTTTCGGATGTTTAACATGTTTCGAATGTTTTGTATGTTTGACATGTTTCGGGTTTTTGACATGTTTCGGATGTTTCGTATGTTTGACATGTTTCGGATGTTTCGTATGTTTGACATGTTTCGGGTGTTTGACATGTTTCGGATGTTTCGTATGTTTGACATGTTTCGGATGTTTCGGATGTTTGACATGTTTGGGGTATTTGACATGTTTCGAATGTTTCGTATGTTTGACATGTTTCGGGTGTTTGACATGTTTAGAATGTTTCGTATGTTAGACATGTTTCGGGTGTTTCACATGTTTTGAATGTTTCGTATGTTTGACATGTTTTGGGTGTTTCACATGTTTCGGATGTTTCGTATGTATGACATGTTTCAGGTGTTTGACATGTTTTGTATGTTTCGTATGTTTGACATGTTTCGGATGTTTCGTATGTTTGACATATTTCGGGTTTTTGACATGTTTCAGATGTTTCGTATGTTTGACATGTTTCGGGTGTTAAACATGTTTCGGATGTTTCGTTTGTTTGACATGTTTCGTATGTTTGACATGTTTCGGCTGTTTGACATGTTTTGGGTGTTTCACTAGTTTCGGATGTTTCGTATGTTTGACGTGTTTCGGGTGTTTGACATGTTTCAGATGTTTCGTATGTTTGACATTTTTCGGATGTTTCGTATGTTTGACATGTCTAGAGTGTTTGACATGTTTCGGAATTTTCGTATGTTTAACATGTTACAGGTGTTTGACATGTTTCGGATGTCTTATATGTTTGACATGCTTAGGCTGTCTAACATGTTTCGGATGTTTGACATGTTTCGGATGTTTCGTATGTTTGACATATTTTGGGTGTTTGACATGTTTCGGATGTTTCGTATATTGACATGTTTCGGATGTTTAACATGTTTCGAATATTTTGTATGCTTGATATGTTTCGGGTGCTTGACATTTTTTAGATGTTTCGTATGTTTGACATGTTTCTGGTGTTTGTTATGTTTCAAATGTTTCGTATGTTTGACATGTTTTGGAAAATTGACATTTTTCGGATGTTTCGTATGTTTGACATGTTTCGGGTGTTTGTTATGTTTCGGATGTTTCGTATGTTTGACATTATTCGGGTTTTTGACATGTTTCGGATGTTTCGTATGTTTGACATGTTTCGGATGTTTCGTATGTTTGACATGTTTCGGGTGTTTGACATGTTTCGGATGTTTCGTATGTTTGACATGTTTCGGATGTTTCGGATGTTTGACATGTTTTGGGTGTTTGACATGTTTCAGATGTTTCGTATGTTTGACATGTTTAGGGTGTTTGACATGTTTCGAATGTTTCGTATGTTAGACATGTTTCGGGTGTTTTACATGTTTTGAATGTTTCGTATGTTTGACCAGTTTTGGGTGTTTCACATGTTTCGGATGTTTCGTATGTATGACATGTTTCAGGTGTTTGACATGTTTTGTATGTTTCGTATTTTTGACATGTTTCGGATGTTTCGTATGTTTGACATGTTTCGAATGTTTGACATGTTTCAGATGTTTCGTATGTTTGACATGTTTCGTATGTTTGACATGTTTTGGGTGTTTGACATGTTTTGGGTGTTTCACTAGTTTCGGATGTTTCGTATGTTTGACATGTTTCGGGTGTTTGACATGTTTCAGATGTTTCGTATGTTTGACATGTTTCGGATGTTTCGTATGTTTGACATGTTTCGGGTGTTTGACATGTTTCAGATGTTTCGTATGTTTGACATGTTTCGGATGTTTCGTATTTTTGACATGTTTAGAGTGTTTGACATGTTTCGGATGTTTCGCATGTTTGACATGTTTTGGGTGTTTGACATGTTTCGGATGTTTCGTATGTTTGACATGTTTCAGGTGTTTGACATGTTTCGTATGTTTGACATGTTTCGGAAGTTTCGTATGTTTGACATATTTCGGGTGTTTGACATGTTTCAGATGTCTCGTATGTTTGACATGTTTCGGGTGTTTGACATGTTTCGGATGTTTCGTATGTTTGACATGTTTCGAGTGTTTGACATGTTTCGAATGTTTGACATTTTCGTCTATTTGCCATGTTTCGGGTATTTGAAATGTTTTGGGTGTTTGACTAGTTTCGGATGTTTCGTATGTTTGACATGTTTCGGGTGTTTGACATGTTTCGAATGTTTCGTATGTTTGACATGTTTCGGGTGTTTGACATGTTTTGAATAATTCGTATGTTGGACATGTTTTAAGTATTTCACGTGTTTTGGATGTTTCGTATGTTTGACATGTTTCCGGTGTTTGACATAATTCAGATGTTTTGTATGTTTGACATGTTTCGGTTGTTTGACATGTTTCAAATGATTCGTATGTTTGACATGTTTTGGGTGTTTGACATGTTTTAGATGTTTCGTATGTTTGACATGTTTCGGATGTTTCGTATGTTAGACATGTTTCGGGTGTTTCACATATTTGAATGTTTCGTATGTTTGACATGTTTTGAATGTTTCACATGTTTTGGATGTTTCGTATGTATGACATGTTTCAGGTGTTTGACATGTTTTGTATGTTTCGTATGTTCGACATGTTTCAGATGTTTCGTATGTTTTACATGTTTCGGGTGTTTGACATGTTTCGGACGTTTCGTATGTTTGACATGTTTCGTATGTTTGACATGTTTCGGGTGTTTGACATGTTTTGGGTGTTTGACTAGTTTCGGATGTTTCGTATGTTTGACATGTTTCGTATGTTTGACATGTTTCGGGTGATTGACATGTTTTGGGTGTTTGACATGTTTCGGATGTTTTTGTATGTTTTACTTGTTTCGGGTGTTTGACATGTTTTGAATGTTTCGTATGTTTGACATGTTTCGCATGTTTGACATGTTTTGGGTGTTTGACATGTTTCGGATGTTTCGTATGTTTGACATGTTTCAGGTGTTTGACATGTTTCGTATGTTTGACATGTTTCGTATGTTTGACATGTTTCGGATGTTTCGTATGTTTGACATGTTTCGGGTGTTTGACATAATTCAGATGTTTTGTATGTTTGACATGTTTCGGGTGTTTGACATGTTTCAAATGATTCGTATGTTTGACATGTTTCGGGTGTTTGACATGTTTCAGATGTTTCGTATGTTTGACATGTTTCGGATGTTTCGTATGTTTGACATCTTTTGGGTGTTTGACATGTTTCAGATGTTTCGTATGTTTGACATGTTTCTGATGTTTCGGATGTTTGACATGTTTTGGGTGTTTGACATGTTTCGGATGTTTCGTATGTTTGACATGTTTAGGGTGTTTGACATGTTTCGAATGTTTCGTATATTAGACATGTTTCAGGTGTTTGACATGTTTTGTATGTTTCGTATGTTTGACATGTTTCGGATGTTTCGTATGTTTGACATGTTTCGAATGTTTGACATGTTTCAGATGTTTCGTATGTTTGACATGTTTGGGGTGTTTGACATGTTTCGGATGTTTCGTATGTTTGTCATGTTTTGTATGTTTGACATGTTTTGGGTGTTTGACATGTTTTGGGTGTTTCACTAGTTTCGGATGTTTCGTATGTTTGACATGTTTCGGTTGTTTGACATGTTTCAGATGTTTCGTATGTTTGACATGTTTTGGATGTTTTGTATGTTTGACATGTTTAGAGTGTTTGACATGTTTCGGATGTTTCGTATGTTTGACATGTTTCGGATGTTTCGTATGTTTGACATGTTTCGGGTGTTTGACATGTTTCGGATGTTTTGTATGTTTAACATGTTTCGGGTGTTTGACATGTTTCAGATGTTTCGTATGTTTGACATGTTTCATATGTTTGACATGTTTAGAGTGTTTGACATGTTTAGGATGTTTCGTATGTTTGACATGTTTCAGGTGTTTGACATGTTTCGGATGTCTCATATGTTTGACATGTTTAGGCTGTTTAACATGTTTCGGATGTTTGACATGTTTTGGATGTTTCGTATGTTTGACATATTACGGGTGTTTGACATGTTTTGGATGTTTCGTATATTGACAAGTTTCGGATGTTTAACATGTTTCGAATGTTTTGTATGTTTAACATGTTTCGGGTTTTTGACATGTTTCGGATGTTTCGTATGTTTGACATGTTTCGGATGTTTCGTATGTTTGACATGTTTCGGGTGTTTGACATGTTTCGGATGTTTCGTATGTTTGACATGTTTCGGATGTTTCGGATGTTTGACATGTTTGGGGTATTTGACATGTTTCGAATGTTTCGTATGTTTGACATGTTTCGGGTGTTTGACATGTTTAGAATGTTTCGTATGTTAGACATGTTTCGGGTGTTTCACATGTTTTGAATGTTTCGTATGTTTGACATGTTTTGGGTGTTTCACATGTTTCGGATGTTTCGTATGTATGACATGTTTCAGGTGTTTGACATGTTTTGTATGTTTCGTATGTTTGACATGTTTCGGATGTTTCGTATGTTTGACATGTTTCGGGTTTTTGACATGTTTCAGATGTTTCGTATGTTTGACATGTTTCGGGTGTTTGACATGTTTCGGATGTTTCGTTTGTTTGACATGTTTCGTATGTTTGACATGTTTCGGGTGTTTGACATGTTTTGGGTGTTTCACTAGTTTCGGATGTTTCGTATGTTTGACGTGTTTCGGGTGTTTTACATGTTTCAGATGTTTCGTATGTTTGACATGTTTCGGATGTTTCGTATGTTTGACATGTCTAGAGTGTTTGACATGTTTCGGATGTTTCGTATGTTTAACATGTTACAGGTGTTTGACATGTTTCGTATGTCTCATATGTTTGACATGTTTAGGCTGTTTAACATGTTTCGGATGTTTGACATGTTTCGGATGTTTCGTATATTGACATGTTTCGGATGTTTAACATGTTTCGAATATTTTGTATGCTTGATATGTTTCGGGTGCTTGACATTTTTCAGATGTTTCGTATGTTTGACATGTTTCTGGTGTTTGTTATGTTTCAAATGTTTCGTATGTTTGACATGTTTTGGAAAATTGACATTTTTCGGATGTTTCGTATGTTTGACATGTTTTGGGTGTTTGTTATGTTTCGGATGTTTCGTATGTTTGACATTTTTCGGGTTTTTGACATGTTTCGGATGTTTCGTATGTTTGACATGTTTCGGATGTTTCGTATGTTTGACATGTTTCGGGTGTTTGACATGTTTCGGATGTTTCGTATGTTTGACATGTTTCGGATGTTTCGGATGTTTGACATGTTTTGGGTGTTTGACATGTTTCGGATGTTTCGTATGTTTGACATGTTTATGGTGTTTGACATGTTTCGAATGTTTCGTATATTAGACATGTTTCGGGTGTTTCACATGTTTTGAATGTTTCGTATGTTTGACCTGTTTTGGGTGTTTCACATGTTTCGGATGTTTCGTATGTATGACATGTTTCAGGTGTTTGACATGTTTTGTAAGTTTCGTATGTTTGACATGTTTCGGATGTTTCGTATGTTTGACATGTTTCGAATGTTTGACATGTTTCAGATGTTTCGTATGTTTGACATGTTTGGGGTGTTTGACATGTTTCGGATGTTTCGTATGTTTGACATGTTTTGTATGTTTGACATGTTTTGGGTGTTTGACATGTTTTGGGTGTTTCACTTGTTTCGGAAGTTTCGTATGTTTGACATGTTTCGTGTATTTGACATGTTTCAGATGTTTCGTATGTTTGACATGTTTCGGATGTTTCGTATGTTTGACATGTTTCGGGTGTTTGACATGTTTCAGATGTTTCGTATGTTTGACATGTTTTGGATGTTTCGTATGTTTGACATGTTTAGAGTGTATGACATGTTTCGGATGTTTCGTATGTTTGACATGTTTCAGGTGTTTGACATGTTTCGGATGTTTCGGATATTTGACATGTTTCGGATGTTTCGGATAATTGCCATAAGTATACGTAAAATAATAGTATCGTATCCCTCCGACTCTAGCAAACATGATAGTTACTTGGCGATAAGGAAATAGTGTCCCCGGTATCAAGGTAGACAATCAAAAATTGTCAAGAAAGGTAGAGTTTATAATGTTATGAAATTAGCCTTGTTCTATCCTAAGAACGCTTGCTGCAACTGTAATCCACAAACATATCAAAAGTATTGTAATATATATCGGTGGCATTCCACTTGTTGTTCAAATTTTTTCTAGATATTTTCTATATTTTCTGTAGTTAAAAAAATGATATCCTGCTGAGAATATTTGACTTTGGTAAAAACTTTCAACATGTATGTAATTTGACTTTAGTATCAATTTCTGGCTGTTGCTTTCACCAATTGACAGCAGCAAAAGAATTATAAATAAAAAAAACATGATAAGCGAGATGATCAGAGTTAATAGACTATAAGGCCTCTCTTTTGATCTGTGATGAGATAACTGCTAAATCAAAGGAATGAAAAAAATTTTGTTTGTAAAGAGATAAGCACTAAATATATTTTCGGACAAAATTGCAAGTTTTAGAATATCCTAATACAGTTATTTATTTGTTTAAAAAATGAAGAAAAAAAAAACAAAAAAAAATTATACATCGTCGGGGACTTGAACTCACTACCTTTGCCATGAAAAGCCAATGTTCTACACAACTGCCACGCGGCACAAGTAACAATAGAAAATATACGTTATTTATGAAAAACACTTTAATCAAATTTTCTTACTGAAAGATCAATCTAATTTTTAAAAATGCTGCCTAAAAATGTTGAATTTTATATAAAGTATTCAATTGTATATGTTTTAAAACATTATTAGTAAAATAAAAATGCATTTTTAATGCTGACGGCATATTTGACCTTCAGAGTTCTAAATCTAGTATTATTTATATAGATTAAAAATAGATGACATCTTTTTCAAGAGTTATTCATCCTGCTAAGAATGACCCTACCGTTTTTTATTTTTGTAGTACAAAGACATAGAGAACTCTATAGTTGCTTAAATAAGAAAAATTAGCATTTTTTTTTTAAATAAATTTAATTTTTCAGTAGAAACTTAAATTTGCATAAATGTAATAAATTGATTTTAAAAGTCATTATTATAACAATTTTACAAACAAACAACAAATTTTATTCATTTTTTGGGACAATTTATAGTTTTTTTTTGAATATAGTACATTAAAAAAATCTACCAATTTTAAGTTTAATATTTAGTTTATATAAATAGAAAACTTGTCATTTTGTCTCACTGTTACGCACAATAGAATTGTATCCATTCAGACATGTCAAACACCCGAAACATGTCAAACATACGAAACATCTGAAACATGTCAAACACCCGAAACATGTCAAACATACGAAACATCCGAAACTAGTGAAACACCCAAAACATGTCAAACACCCAAAACATGTCAAACATACGAAACATGTCAAACATACGAAACATCTGAAACATGTCAAACATTCGAAACATGTCAAACATACGAAACATCCGAAACATGTCAAAAATACGAAACATACAAAACATGTCAAACACCTGAAACATGTCATACATACGAAACATCTGAAACATGTGAAACACCCAAAACTGGTCAAACATACGAAACATTCAAAACATGTGAAACACCCGAAACATGTCTAACACCCGAAACATTCGAAACATGTCAAACACCCTAAACATGTCAAACATACGAAACATCCGAAACATGTCAAACACCCAAAACATGTCAAACATCCGAAACATCCGAAACATGTCAAACATACGAAACATCCGAAACATGTCAAACACCCGAAACATGTCAAACATACGAAACATCCGAAACATGTCAAACATACGAAACATCCGATACATGTCAAAAACCCGAAAAATGTCTAACATACGAAACATCCGAAACATAACAAACACCCGAAACATGTCAAACATACGAAACATCCGAAAAATGTCAATTTTCCAAAACATGTCAAACATACGAAACATTTGAAACATAACAAACACCAGAAACATGTCAAACATACGAAACATCTGAAAAATGTCAAGCACCCGAAACATATCAAGCATACAAAATATTCGAAACATGTTAAACATCCGAAACATGTCAATATACGAAACATCCGAAACATGTCAAACACCCAAAATATGTCAAACATACGAAACATCCGAAACATGTCAAACATCCGAAACATGTTAAACAGCCTAAGCATGTCAAACATATGAGACATCCGAAACATGTCAAACACCTGTAACATTTTAAACATACTAAACATCCGAAACATGTCAAACACTCTAGACATGTCAAACATATGAAACATCCGAAACATGTCAAACATACGAAACATCTGAAAGATGTCAAACACCCGAAACACGTCAAACATACGAAACATCCGAAACTAGTGAAACACCCAAAACATGTCAAACACCCGAAACATGTCAAACATACGAAACATGTCAAACAAACGAAACATCCGAAACATGTCAAACACCCGAAACATGTCAAACATACGAAACATCTGAAACATGTCAAAAACCCGAAACATGTCAAACATACGAAACATCCGAAACATGTCAAACATACGAAACATACAAAACATGTCAAACACCTGAAACATGTCATACATACAAAACATCCGAAACATGTGAAACACCCAAAACATGTCAAACATACGAAACATTCAAAACATGTGAAACACCCGAAACATGTCTAACATACGAAACATTCTAAACATGTCAAACACCCGAAACATGTCAAACATACGAAACATTCTAAACATGTCAAATACCCCAAACATGTCAAACATCCGAAACATCCGAAACATGTCAAACATACGAAACATCCGAAACATGTCAAACACCCGAAACATGTCAAACATACGAAACATCCGAAACATGTCAAACATACGAAACATCCGAAACATGTCAAAAACCCGAAACATGTCAAACATACAAAACATTCGAAACATGTTAAACATCTGAAACATGTCAATATACGAAACATCCGAAACATGTCAAACACCCGTAATATGTCAAACATACGAAACATCCAAAACATGTCAAACATCCGAAACATGTTAAACAGCCTAAACATGTCAAACATATGAGACATCCGAAACATGTCAAACACCTGAAACATGTCAAACATACGAAACATCCGAAACATGTCAAACACTCTAAACATGTCAAACATACGAAACATGTCAAACATACGAAACATCTGAAAAATGTCAAACACCCGAAACATGTTAAACATACAAAACATCCGAAACATGTCAAACACCCGAAACATGTCAAACATACGAAACATCCGAAACATGTCAAACATACGAAACATCCGAAACATTTCAAACACTCTAAACATGTCAAACATACGAAACATCCAAAACATGTCAAACATACGAAACATCCGAAACATGTCAAACACCCGTAATATGTCAAACATACGAAACAGCCAAAACATGTCAAACATCCGAAACATGTTAAACAGCCTAAACATGTCAAACATATGAGACATCCGAAACATGTCAAACACCTGAAACATGTCAAACATACGAAACATCCGAAACATGTCAAACACTCTAAACATGTCAAACATACGAAACATGTCAAACATACGAAACATCTGAAACATGTCAAACACCCGAAACATGTTAAACATACAAAACATCCGAAACATGTCAAACACCCGAAACATGTCAAACATACGAAACATCCGAAACATGTCAAACATACGAAACATCCGAAACATGTCAAACACTCTAAACATGTCAAACATACGAAACATCCAAAACATGTCAAACATACGAAACATCTAAAACATGTCAAACACCCGAAACATGTCAAATATACGAAACATCCGAAACTAGTGAAACAGCCAAAACATGTCAAACACCCAAAACATGTCAAACATACAAAACATGACAAACATACGAAACATCCGAAACATGTCAAACACCCCAAACATGTCAAACATACGAAACATCTGAAACATGTCAATCATTTGAAACATGTCAAACATACGAAACATCCGAAACATGTCAAACATACGAAACATACAAAACATGTCAAACACCTGAAACATGTCATACATACGAAACATCCGAAACATGTGAAACACCCAAAACAGGTCAAACATTCGAAACATTCAAAACATGTGAAACACCCGAAACATGTCAAACATACGAAACATCCGAAACATGTCAAACATACGAAACATCCGAAACATGTCAAAAACCCGAAAAATGTCAAACATACGAAACATCCGAAAAATGTCAGACACCCGAAACATGTCAAACATAAGAAACACCCGAAGTATGTCAAACATACCAAACATCCGAAACATGTCAAACAACCTAAACATGTCAAACATTCGAAACATGTCAAACATACAAAGCATCCGAAACAAGTTAAACACCCAAAATATGTCAAACACCCGAAACATGTCAAACACTCTAGACATGTCAAACATACGAAACATCCGAAACATGTTTCGAATGTCTGACATGTTTCTGGTGTTTGACATGTTTCGGATGTTTCGTATGTTTGACATGTTTCGAATGTTTCGTATGTTTGACATGTTTCGGGTGTATGACATGTTTCGGATGTTTCGTATGTTTGACATGTTTCGGATGTTTCGGATGTTTGACATGTTTGGGGTATTTGACATGTTTCGAATGTTTCGTATGTTTGCCATGTTTCGGGTGTTTGACATGTTTAGATTGTTTCGTATGTTAGACATGTTTCGGGAGTTTCACATGTTTTAAATGTTTCGTATGTTTGACATGTTTTGGGGTTTTCACATGTTTCGGATGTTTCGTATATTGACATGTTTCGGATGTTTAACATGTTTCGAATATTTTGTATGCTTGATATGTTTCGGGTGCTTGACATTTTTCAGATGTTTCGTATGTTTGACATGTTTCTGGTGTTTGTTATGTTTCAAATGTTTTGTATGTTTGACATGTTTTGGAAAATTGACATTTTTCGGATGTTTCGTATGTTTGACATTTTTCGGGTTTTTGACATGTTTCGGATGTTTCGTATGTTTGACATGTTTCGGATGTTTCGTATGTTTGACATGTTTCGGGTGTTTGACATGTTTCGGATGTTTCGTATGTTTGACATGTTTCGGATGTTTCTGATGTTTGACATGTTTTGGGTGTTTGACATGTTTCGGATGTTTCGTATGTTTGACATGTTTATGGTGTTTGACATGTTTCGAATGTTTCGTATATTAGACATGTTTCGGGTGTTTCACATGTTTTGAATGTTTCGTATGTTTGACCTGTTTTGGGTGTTTCACATGTTTCGGATGTTTCGTATGTATGACATGTTTCAGGTGTTTGACATGTTTTGTAAGTTTCGTATGTTTGACATGTTTCGGATGTTTCGTATGTTTGACATGTTTCGAATGTTTGACATGTTTCAGATGTTTCGTATGTTTGACATGTTTGGGGTGTTTGACATGTTTCGGATGTTTCGTATGTTTGACATGTTTTGTATGTTTGACATGTTTTGGGTGTTTGACATGTTTTGGGTGTTTCACTTGTTTCGGAAGTTTCGTATGTTTGACATGTTTCGTGTATTTGACATGTTTCAGATGTTTCGTATGTTTGACATGTTTCGGATGTTTCGTATGTTTGACATGTTTCGGGTGTTTGACATGTTTCAGATGTTTCGTATGTTTGACATGTTTTGGATGTTTCGTATGTTTGACATGTTTAGAGTGTATGACATGTTTCGGATGTTTCGTATGTTTGACATGTTTCAGGTGTTTGACATGTTTCGGATGTTTCGGATATTTGACATGTTTCGGATGTTTCGGATAATTGCCATAAGTATACGTAAAATAATAGTATCGTATCCCTCCGACTCTAGCAAACATGATAGTTACTTGGCGATAAGGAAATAGTGTCCCCGGTATCAAGGTAGACAATCAAAAATTGTCAAGAAAGGTAGAGTTTATAATGTTATGAAATTAGCCTTGTTCTATCCTAAGAACGCTTGCTGCAACTGTAATCCACAAACATATCAAAAGTATTGTAATATATATCGGTGGCATTCCACTTGTTGTTCAAATTTTTTCTAGATATTTTCTATATTTTCTGTAGTTAAAAAAATGATGTCCTGCTGAGAATATTTGACTTTGGTAAAAACTTTCAACATGTATGTAATTTGACTTTAGTATCAATTTCTGGCTGTTGCTTTCACCAATTGACAGCAGCAAAAAGAATTATAAATAAAAAAAACATGATAAGCGAGATGATCAGAGTTAATAGACTATAAGGCCTCTCTTTTTGATCTGTGATGAGATAACTGCTAAATCAAAGGAATGAAAAAATTTTGTTTGTAAAGAGATAAGCACTAAATATATTTTCGGACAAAATTGCAAGTTTTTAGAATATCCTAATACAGTTATTTATTTGTTTAAAAAATGAAGAAAAAAAAAACAAAAAAAAATTATACATCGTCGGGGACTTGAACTCACTACCTTTGCCATGAAAAGCCAATGTTCTACACAACTGCCACGCGGCACAAGTAACAATAGAAAATATACGTTATTTATGAAAAACACTTTAATCAAATTTTCTTACTGAAAGATCAATCTAATTTTTAAAAATGCTGCCTAAAAATGTTGAATTTTATATAAAGTATTCAATTGTATATGTTTTAAAACATTATTAGTAAAATAAAAATGCATTTTTAATGCTGACGGCATATTTGACCTTCAGAGTTCTAAATCTAGTATTATTTATATAGATTAAAAATAGATGACATCTTTTTCAAGAGTTATTCATCCTGCTAAGAATGACCCTACCGTTTTTTATTTTTGTAGTACAAAGACATAGAGAACTCTATAGTTGCTTAAATAAGAAAAATTAGCATTTTTTTAAAAATAAATTTAATTTTTCAGTAGATACTTAAATTTGCATAAATGTAATAAATTGATTTTAAAAGTCATTATTATAACAATTTTACAAACAAACAACAAATTTTATTCATTATTTGGGACAATTTATAGTTTTTTTTGAATATAGTACATTAAAAAAATCGACCAATTTTAAGTTTAATATTTAGTTTATATAAATAGAAAACTTGTCATTTTGTCTCACTGTTACGCACAATAGAATTGTATCCATTCAGACATGTCAAACACCCGAAACGAGTCAAACACCCGAAACATGTCAAACATACGAAACATCCGAAACTAGTGAAACACCCAAAACATGTCAAACACCCAAAACATGTCAAACATACGAAACATGTCAAACATACGAAACATCTGAAACATGTCAAACATTCGAAACATGTCAAACATACGAAACATCCGAAACATGTCAAAAATACGAAACATACAAAACATGTCAAACACCTGAAACATGTCATACATACGAAACATCCGAAACATGTGAAACACCCACAACTGGTCAAACATACGAAACATTCAAAACATGTGAAACACCCGAAACATGTCTAACACCCGAAACATTCGAAACATGTCAAACACCCTAAACATGTCAAACATACGAAACATCCGAAACATGTCAAACACCCAAAACATGTCAAACATCCGAAACATCCGAAACATGTCAAACATACGAAACATCCGAAACATGTCAAACACCCGAAACATGTCAAACATACGAAACATCCGAAACATGTCAAACATACGAAACATCCGATACATGTCAAAAACCCGAAAAATGTCTAACATACGAAACATCCGAAACAAAACAAACACCCGAAACATGTCAAACATACGAAACATCCGAAAAATGTCAATTTTCCAAAACATGTCAAAAATACGAAACATTTGAAACATAACAAACACCAGAAACATGTCAAACATACGAAACATCTGAAAAATGTCAAGCACCCGAAACATATCAAGCATACAAAATATTCGAAACATGTTAAACATCCGAAACATGTCAATATACGAAACATCCGAAACATGTCAAACACCCAAAATATGTCAAACATACGAAACATCCGAAACATGTCAAACATCCGAAACATGTTAAACAGCCTAAGCATGTCAAACATATGAGACATCCGAAACATGTCAAACACCTGTAACATGTTAAACATACGAAACATCCGAAACATGTCAAACACTCTAGACATGTCAAACATACGAAACATCCGAAACATGTCAAACATACGAAACATCTGAAACATGTCAAACACCCGAAACACGTCAAACATACGAAACATCCGAAACTAGTGAAACACCCAAAACATGTCAAACACCCGAAACATGTCAAACATACGAAACATGTCAAACAAACGAAACATCCGAAACATGTCAAACACCCGAAACATGTCAAACATACGAAACATCTGAAACATGTCAAAAACCCGAAACATGTCAAACATACGAAACATCCGAAACATGTCAAACATACGAAACATACAAAACATGTCAAACACCTGAAACATGTCATACATACGAAACATCCGAAACATGTGAAACACCCAAAACATGTCAAACATACGAAACATTCAAAACATGTGAAACACCCGAAACATGTCTAACATACGAAACATTCTAAACATGTCAAACACCCGAAACATGTCAAACATACGAAACATTCTAAACATGTCAAATACCCCAAACATGTCAAACATCCGAAACATCCGAAACATGTCAAACATACGAAACATCCGAAACATGTCAAACACCCGAAACATGTCAAACATACGAAACATCCGAAACATGTCAAACATACGAAACATCCGAAACATGTCAAAAACCCGAAACATGTCAAACATACAAAACATTCGAAACATGTTAAACATCTGAAACATGTCAATATACGAAACATCCGAAACATGTCAAACACCCGTAATATGTCAAACATACGAAACATCCAAAACATGTCAAACATCCGAAACATGTTAAACAGCCTAAACATGTCAAACATATGAGACATCCGAAACATGTCAAACACCTGAAACATGTCAAACATACGAAACATCCGAAACATGTCAAACACTCTAAACATGTCAAACATACGAAACATGTCAAACATACGAAACATCTGAAAAATGTCAAACACCCGAAACATGTTAAACATACAAAACATCCGAAACATGTCAAACACCCGAAACATCCGAAACATGTCAAACACTCTAAACATGTCAAACATACGAAACATCCGAAACATTTCAAACACTCTAAACATGTCAAACATACGAAACATCCAAAACATGTCAAACATACGAAACATCCGAAACATGTCAAACACCCGTAATATGTCAAACATACGAAACAGCCAAAACATGTCAAACATCCGAAACATGTTAAACAGCCTAAACATGTCAAACATATGAGACATCCGAAACATGTCAAACACCTGAAACATGTCAAACATACGAAACATCCGAAACATGTCAAACACTCTAAACATGTCAAACATACGAAACATGTCAAACATACGAAACATCTGAAACATGTCAAACACCCGAAACATGTTAAACATACAAAACATCCGAAACATGTCAAACACCCGAAACATGTCAAACATACGAAACATCCGAAACATGTCAAACATACGAAACATCCGAAACATGTCAAACACTCTAAACATGTCAAACATACGAAACATCCAAAACATGTCAAACATACGAAACATCTAAAACATGTCAAACACCCGAAACATGTCAAATATACGAAACATCCGAAACTAGTGAAACAGCCAAAACATGTCAAACACCCAAAACATGTCAAACATACAAAACATGACAAACATACGAAACATCCGAAACATGTCAAACACCCCAAACATGTCAAACATACGAAACATCTGAAACATGTCAATCATTTGAAACATGTCAAACATACGAAACATCCGAAACATGTCAAACATACGAAACATACAAAACATGTCAAACACCTGAAACATGTCATACATACGAAACATCCGAAACATGTGAAACACCCAAAACAGGTCAAACATTCGAAACATTCAAAACATGTGAAACACCCGAAACATGTCAAACATACGAAACATCCGAAACATGTCAAACATACGAAACATCCGAAACATGTCAAAAACCCGAAAAATGTCAAACATACGAAACATCCGAAAAATGTCAGACACCCGAAACATGTCAAACATAAGAAACACCCGAAGTATGTCAAACATACCAAACATCCGAAACATGTCAAACAACCTAAACATGTCAAACATTCGAAACATGTCAAACATACAAAGCATCCGAAACAAGTTAAACACCCAAAATATGTCAAACACCCGAAACATGTCAAACACTCTAGACATGTCAAACATACGAAACATCCGAAACATGTTTCGAATGTCTGACATGTTTCTGGTGTTTGACATGTTTCGGATGTTTCGTATGTTTGACATGTTTCGAATGTTTCGTATGTTTGACATGTTTCGGGTGTATGACATGTTTCGGATGTTTCGTATGTTTGACATGTTTCGGATGTTTCGGATGTTTGACATGTTTGGGGTATTTGACATGTTTCGAATGTTTCGTATGTTTGCCATGTTTCGGGTGTTTGACATGTTTAGATTGTTTCGTATGTTAGACATGTTTCGGGAGTTTCACATGTTTTAAATGTTTCGTATGTTTGACATGTTTTGGGTGTTTCACATGTTTCGGATGTTTCGTATATTGACATGTTTCGGATGTTTAACATGTTTCGAATATTTTGTATGCTTGATATGTTTCGGGTGCTTGACATTTTTCAGATGTTTCGTATGTTTGACATGTTTCTGGTGTTTGTTATGTTTCAAATGTTTTGTATGTTTGACATGTTTTGGAAAATTGACATTTTTCGGATGTTTCGTATGTTTGACATTTTTCGGGTTTTTGACATGTTTCGGATGTTTCGTATGTTTGACATGTTTCGGATGTTTCGTATGTTTGACATGTTTCGGGTGTTTGACATGTTTCGGATGTTTCGTATGTTTGACATGTTTCGGATGTTTCTGATGTTTGACATGTTTTGGGTGTTTGACATGTTTCGGATGTTTCGTATGTTTGACATGTTTATGGTGTTTGACATGTTTCGAATGTTTCGTATATTAGACATGTTTCGGGTGTTTCACATGTTTTGAATGTTTCGTATGTTTGACCTGTTTTGGGTGTTTCACATGTTTCGGATGTTTCGTATGTATGACATGTTTCAGGTGTTTGACATGTTTTGTAAGTTTCGTATGTTTGACATGTTTCGGATGTTTCGTATGTTTGACATGTTTCGAATGTTTGACATGTTTCAGATGTTTCGTATGTTTGACATGTTTGGGGTGTTTGACATGTTTCGGATGTTTCGTATGTTTGACATGTTTTGTATGTTTGACATGTTTTGGGTGTTTGACATGTTTTGGGTGTTTCACTTGTTTCGGAAGTTTCGTATGTTTGACATGTTTCGTGTATTTGACATGTTTCAGATGTTTCGTATGTTTGACATGTTTCGGATGTTTCGTATGTTTGACATGTTTCGGGTGTTTGACATGTTTCAGATGTTTCGTATGTTTGACATGTTTTGGATGTTTCGTATGTTTGACATGTTTAGAGTGTATGACATGTTTCGGATGTTTCGTATGTTTGACATGTTTCAGGTGTTTGACATGTTTCGGATGTTTCGGATATTTGACATGTTTCGGATGTTTCGGATAATTGCCATAAGTATACGTAAAATAATAGTATCGTATCCCTCCGACTCTAGCAAACATGATAGTTACTTGGCGATAAGGAAATAGTGTCCCCGGTATCAAGGTAGACAATCAAAAATTGTCAAGAAAGGTAGAGTTTATAATGTTATGAAATTAGCCTTGTTCTATCCTAAGAACGCTTGCTGCAACTGTAATCCACAAACATATCAAAAGTATTGTAATATATATCGGTGGCATTCCACTTGTTGTTCAAATTTTTTCTAGATATTTTCTATATTTTCTGTAGTTAAAAAAATGATGTCCTGCTGAGAATATTTGACTTTGGTAAAAACTTTCAACATGTATGTAATTTGACTTTAGTATCAATTTCTGGCTGTTGCTTTCACCAATTGACAGCAGCAAAAGAATTATAAATAAAAAAAACATGATAAGCGAGATGATCAGAGTTAATAGACTATAAGGCCTCTCTTTTGATCTGTGATGAGATAACTGCTAAATCAAAGGAATGAAAAAATTTTGTTTGTAAAGAGATAAGCACTAAATATATTTTCGGACAAAATTGCAAGTTTTAGAATATCCTAATACAGTTATTTATTTGTTTAAAAATGAAGAAAAAAAAAACAAAAAAAAATTATACATCGTCGGGGACTTGAACTCACTACCTTTGCCATGAAAAGCCAATGTTCTACACAACTGCCACGCGGCACAAGTAACAATAGAAAATATACGTTATTTATGAAAAACACTTTAATCAAATTTTCTTACTGAAAGATCAATCTAATTTTTAAAAATGCTGCCTAAAAATGTTGAATTTTATATAAAGTATTCAATTGTATATGTTTTAAAACATTATTAGTAAAATAAAAATGCATTTTTAATGCTGACGGCATATTTGACCTTCAGAGTTCTAAATCTAGTATTATTTATATAGATTAAAAATAGATGACATCTTTTTCAAGAGTTATTCATCCTGCTAAGAATGACCCTACCGTTTTTTATTTTTGTAGTACAAAGACATAGAGAACTCTATAGTTGCTTAAATAAGAAAAATTAGCATTTTTTTAAAAATAAATTTAATTTTTCAGTAGATACTTAAATTTGCATAAATGTAATAAATTGATTTTAAAAGTCATTATTATAACAATTTTACAAACAAACAACAAATTTTATTCATTATTTGGGACAATTTATAGTTTTTTTTGAATATAGTACATTAAAAAAATCGACCAATTTTAAGTTTAATATTTAGTTTATATAAATAGAAAACTTGTCATTTTGTCTCACTGTTACGCACAATAGAATTGTATCCATTCAGACATGTCAAACACCCGAAACGAGTCAAACACCCGAAACATGTCAAACATACGAAACATCCGAAACTAGTGAAACACCCAAAACATGTCAAACACCCAAAACATGTCAAACATACGAAACATGTCAAACATACGAAACATCTGAAACATGTCAAACATTCGAAACATGTCAAACATACGAAACATCCGAAACATGTCAAAAATACGAAACATACAAAACATGTCAAACACCTGAAACATGTCATACATACGAAACATCCGAAACATGTGAAACACCCACAACTGGTCAAACATACGAAACATTCAAAACATGTGAAACACCCGAAACATGTCTAACACCCGAAACATTCGAAACATGTCAAACACCCTAAACATGTCAAACATACGAAACATCCGAAACATGTCAAACACCCAAAACATGTCAAACATCCGAAACATCCGAAACATGTCAAACATACGAAACATCCGAAACATGTCAAACACCCGAAACATGTCAAACATACGAAACATCCGAAACATGTCAAACATACGAAACATCCGATACATGTCAAAAACCCGAAAAATGTCTAACATACGAAACATCCGAAACAAAACAAACACCCGAAACATGTCAAACATACGAAACATCCGAAAAATGTCAATTTTCCAAAACATGTCAAAAATACGAAACATTTGAAACATAACAAACACCAGAAACATGTCAAACATACGAAACATCTGAAAAATGTCAAGCACCCGAAACATATCAAGCATACAAAATATTCGAAACATGTTAAACATCCGAAACATGTCAATATACGAAACATCCGAAACATGTCAAACACCCAAAATATGTCAAACATACGAAACATCCGAAACATGTCAAACATCCGAAACATGTTAAACAGCCTAAGCATGTCAAACATATGAGACATCCGAAACATGTCAAACACCTGTAACATGTTAAACATACGAAACATCCGAAACATGTCAAACACTCTAGACATGTCAAACATACGAAACATCCGAAACATGTCAAACATACGAAACATCTGAAACATGTCAAACACCCGAAACACGTCAAACATACGAAACATCCGAAACTAGTGAAACACCCAAAACATGTCAAACACCCGAAACATGTCAAACATACGAAACATGTCAAACAAACGAAACATCCGAAACATGTCAAACACCCGAAACATGTCAAACATACGAAACATCTGAAACATGTCAAAAACCCGAAACATGTCAAACATACGAAACATCCGAAACATGTCAAACATACGAAACATACAAAACATGTCAAACACCTGAAACATGTCATACATACGAAACATCCGAAACATGTGAAACACCCAAAACATGTCAAACATACGAAACATTCAAAACATGTGAAACACCCGAAACATGTCTAACATACGAAACATTCTAAACATGTCAAACACCCGAAACATGTCAAACATACGAAACATTCTAAACATGTCAAATACCCCAAACATGTCAAACATCCGAAACATCCGAAACATGTCAAACATACGAAACATCCGAAACATGTCAAACACCCGAAACATGTCAAACATACGAAACATCCGAAACATGTCAAACATACGAAACATTCGAAACATGTCAAAAACCCGAAACATGTCAAACATACAAAACATTCGAAACATGTTAAACATCTGAAACATGTCAATATACGAAACATCCGAAACATGTCAAACACCCGTAATATGTCAAACATACGAAACATCCAAAACATGTCAAACATCCGAAACATGTTAAACAGCCTAAACATGTCAAACATATGAGACATCCGAAACATGTCAAACACCTGAAACATGTCAAACATACGAAACATCCGAAACATGTCAAACACTCTAAACATGTCAAACATACGAAACATGTCAAACATACGAAACATCTGAAAAATGTCAAACACCCGAAACATGTTAAACATACAAAACATCCGAAACATGTCAAACACCCGAAACATCCGAAACATGTCAAACACTCTAAACATGTCAAACATACGAAACATCCAAAACATGTCAAACATACGAAACATCCGAAACATGTCAAACACCCGTAATATGTCAAACATACGAAACATCCAAAACATGTCAAACATCCGAAACATGTTAAACAGCCTAAACATGTCAAACATATGAGACATCCGAAATTTGTCAAACACCTGAAACATGTCAAACATACGAAACATCCGAAACATGTCAAACACTCTAAACATGTCAAACATACGAAACATGTCAAACATACGAAACATCCGAAACATGTCAAACACCCGAAACATGTTAAACATACAAAACATCCGAAACATGTCAAACACCCGAAACATGTCAAACATACGAAACATCCGAAACATGTCAAACATACGAAACATCCGAAACATGTCAAACACTCTAAACATGTCAAACATACGAAACATCCAAAACATGTCAAACATACGAAACATCTGAAACATGTCAAACACCCGAAACATGTCAAATATACGAAACATCCGAAATTAGTGAAACAGCCAAAACATGTCAAACACCCAAAACATGTCAAACATACAAAACATGACAAACATACGAAACATCCGAAACATGTCAAACACCCCAAACATGTCAAACATACGAAACATCTGAAACATGTCAATCATTCGAAACATGTCAAACATACGAAACATTCAAAACATGTCAAACATACGAAACATACAAAACATGTCAAACACCTGAAACATGTCATACATACGAAACATCCGAAACATGTGAAACACCCAAAACAGGTCAAACATTCGAAACATTCAAAACATGTGAAACACCCGAAACATGTCAAACATACGAAACATCCGAAACATGTCAAACATACGAAACATCCGAAACATGTCAAAAACCCGAAAAATGTCAAACATACGAAACATCCGAAAAATGTCAGACACCCGAAACATGTCAAACATAAGAAACACCCGAAGTATGTCAAACATACCAAACATCCGAAACATGTCAAACAACCTAAACATGTCAAACATTCGAAACATGTCAAACATAAAAAGCATCCGAAACAAGTTAAACACCCAAAATATGTCAAACACCCGAAACATGTCAAACACTCTAGACATGTCAAACATACGAAACATCCGAAACATGTTTCGAATGTCTGACATGTTTCTGGTGTTTGACATGTTTCGGATGTTTCGTATGTTTGACATGTTTCGGATGTTTCGTATGTTTGACATGTTTCGGGTGTATGACATGTTTCGGATGTTTCGTATGTTTGACATGTTTCGGATGTTTCGGATGTTTGACATGTTTGGGGTATTTGACATGTTTCGAATGTTTCGTATGTTTGACATGTTTCGGGTGTTTGACATGTTTAGATTGTTTCGTATGTTAGACATGTTTCGGGTGTTTCACATGTTTTGAATGTTTCGTATGTTTGACATGTTTTGGGTGTTTCACATGTATTGTATGTTTCGTATGTTTGACATGTTTCGGATGTTTCGTATGTTTGACATGTTTCGGGTTTTTGACATGTTTCAGATGTTTCGTATGTTTGACATGTTTCGGGTGTTTGACATGTTTCGGATGTTTCGTTTGTTTGACATGTTTCGTATGTTTGACATGTTTCGGGTGTTTGACATGTTTTGGGTGTTTCACTAGTTTCGGATGTTTCGTATGTTTGACGTGTTTCGGGTGTTTGACATGTTTCAAATGTTTCGTATGTTTGACATGTTTCGGATGTTTCGTATGTTTGACATGTCTAGAGTGTTTGACATGTTTCGGATGTTTCGTATGTTTAACATGTTACAGGTGTTTGACATGTTTCGGATGTCTCATATGTTTGACATGTTTAGGCTGTTTAACATGTTTCGGATGTTTGACATGTTTCGGATGTTTCGTATGTTTGACATATTTTGGGTGTTTGACATGTTTCGGATGTTTCGTATATTGACATGTTTCGGATGTTTAACATGTTTCGAATATTTTGTATGCTTGATATGTTTCGGGTGCTTGACATTTTTCAGATCTTTCGTATGTTTGACATGTTTCTGGTGTTTGTTATGTTTCAAATGTTTCGTATGTTTGACATGTTTTGGAAAATTGACATTTTTCGGATGTTTCGTATGTTTGACATGTTTCGGGTGTTTGTTATGTTTCGGATGTTTCGTATGTTTGACATTTTTCGGGTTTTTGACATGTTTCGGATGTTTCGTATGTTTGACATGTTTCGGATGTTTCGTATGTTTGACATGTTTCGGGTGTTTGACATGTTTCGGATGTTTCGTATGTTTGACATGTTTCGGATGTTTCGGATGTTTGACATGTTTTGGGTGTTTGACATGTTTCGGATGTTTCGTATGTTTGACATGTTTATGGTGTTTGACATGTTTCGAATGTTTCGTATATTAGACATGTTTCGGGTGTTTCACATGTTTTGAATGTTTCGTATGTTTGACCTGTTTTGGGTGTTTCACATGTTTCGGATGTTTCGTATGTATGACATGTTTCAGGTGTTTGACATGTTTTGTAAGTTTCGTATGTTTGACATGTTTCGGATGTTTCGTATGTTTGACATGTTTCGAATGTTTGACATGTTTCAGATGTTTCGTATGTTTGACATGTTTGGGGTGTTTGACATGTTTCGGATGTTTCGTATGTTTGACATGTTTTGTATGTTTGACATGTTTTGGGTGTTTGACATGTTTTGGGTGTTTCACTTGTTTCGGAAGTTTCGTATGTTTGACATGTTTCGTGTATTTGACATGTTTCAGATGTTTCGTATGTTTGACATGTTTCGGATGTTTCGTATGTTTGACATGTTTCGGGTGTTTGACATGTTTCAGATGTTTCGTATGTTTGACATGTTTTGGATGTTTCGTATGTTTGACATGTTTAGAGTGTATGACATGTTTCGGATGTTTCGTATGTTTGACATGTTTCAGGTGTTTGACATGTTTCGGATGTTTCGGATATTTGACATGTTTCGGATGTTTCGGATAATTGCCATAAGTATACGTAAAATAATAGTATCGTATCCCTCCGACTCTAGCAAACATGATAGTTACTTGGCGATAAGGAAATAGTGTCCCCGGTATCAAGGTAGACAATCAAAAATTGTCAAGAAAGGTAGAGTTTATAATGTTATGAAATTAGCCTTGTTCTATCCTAAGAACGCTTGCTGCAACTGTAATCCACAAACATATCAAAAGTATTGTAATATATATCGGTGGCATTCCACTTGTTGTTCAAATTTTTTCTAGATATTTTCTATATTTTCTGTAGTTAAAAAAATGATGTCCTGCTGAGAATATTTGACTTTGGTAAAAACTTTCAACATGTATGTAATTTGACTTTAGTATCAATTTCTGGCTGTTGCTTTCACCAATTGACAGCAGCAAAAGAATTATAAATAAAAAAAACATGATAAGCGAGATGATCAGAGTTAATAGACTATAAGGCCTCTCTTTTGATCTGTGATGAGATAACTGCTAAATCAAAGGAATGAAAAAATTTTGTTTGTAAAGAGATAAGCACTAAATATATTTTCGGACAAAATTGCAAGTTTTAGAATATCCTAATACAGTTATTTATTTGTTTAAAAAATGAAGAAAAAAAAAACAAAAAAAAATTATACATCGTCGGGGACTTGAACTCACTACCTTTGCCATGAAAAGCCAATGTTCTACACAACTGCCACGCGGCACAAGTAACAATAGAAAATATACGTTATTTATGAAAAAGACTTTAATCAAATTTTCTTACTGAAAGATCAATCTAATTTTTAAAAATGCTGCCTAAAAATGTTGAATTTTATATAAAGTATTCAATTGTATATGTTTTAAAACATTATTAGTAAAATAAAAATGCATTTTTAATGCTGACGGCATATTTGACCTTCAGAGTTCTAAATCTAGTATTATTTATATAGATTAAAAATAGATGACATCTTTTTCAAGAGTTATTCATCCTGCTAAGAATGACCCTACCGTTTTTTATTTTTGTAGTACAAAGACATAGAGAACTCTATAGTTGCTTAAATAAGAAAAATTAGCATTTTTTTTTAAAATAAATTTAATTTTTCAGTAGAAACTTAAATTTGCATAAATGTAATAAATTGATTTTAAAAGTCATTATTATAACAATTTTACAAACAAACAACAAATTTTATTCATTTTTTGGGACAATTTATAGTTTTTTTTGAATATAGTACATTAAAAAAATCTACCAATTTTAAGTTTAATATTTAGTTTATATAAATAGAAAACTTGTCATTTTGTCTCACTGTTACGCACAATAGAATTGTATCCATTCAGACATGTCAAACACCCGAAACATGTCAAACATACGAAACATCTGAAACATGTCAAACACCCGAAACATGTCAAACATACGAAACATCCGAAACTAGTGAAACACCCAAAACATGTCAAACACCCAAAACATGTCAAACATACGAAACATGTCAAACATACGAAACATCTGAAACATGTCAAACATTCGAAACATGTCAAACATACGAAACATCCGAAACATGTCAAAAATACGAAACATACAAAACATGTCAAACACCTGAAACATGTCATACATACGAAACATCCGAAACATGTGAAACACCCAAAACTGGTCAAACATACGAAACATTCAAAACATGTGAAACACACGAAACATGTCTAACACCCGAAACATTCGAAACATGTCAAACACCCTAAACATGTCAAACATACGAAACATCCGAAACATGTCAAACACCCAAAACATGTCAAACACCCAAAACATGTCAAACATCCGAAACATCCGAAACATGTCAAACATACGAAACATCCGAAACATGTCAAACACCCGAAACATGTCAAACATACGAAACATCCGAAACATGTCAAACATACGAAACATCCGAAACATGTCAAAAACTCGAAAAATGTCTAACATACGAAACATCCGAAACATAACAAACACCCGAAACATGTCAAACATACGAAACATCCGAAAAATGTCAATTTTCCAAAACATGTCAAACATACGAAACATTTGAAACATAACAAACACCAGAAACATGTCAAACATACGAAACATCTGAAAAATGTCAAGCACCCGAAACATATCAAGCATACAAAATATTCGAAACATGTTAAACATCCGAAACATGTCAATATACGAAACATCCGAAACATGTCAAACACCCAAAATATGTCAAACATACGAAACATCCGAAACATGTCAAACATCCGAAACATGTTAAACAGCCTAAGCATGTCAAACATATGAGACATCCGAAACATGTCAAACACCTGTAACATGTTAAACATACGAAACATCCGAAACATGTCAAACACTCTAGACATGTCAAACATACGAAACATCCGAAACATGTCAAACATACAAAACATCTGAAACATGTCAAACACCCGAAACACGTCAAACATACGAAACATCCGAAACTAGTGAAACACCCAAAACATGTCAAACACCCGAAACATGTCAAACATACGAAACATGTCAAACAAACGAAACATCCGAAACATGTCAAACACCCGAAACATGTCAAACATACGAAACATCTGAAACATGTTAAAAACCCGAAACATGTCAAACATACGAAACATCCGAAACATGTCAAACATACGAAACATACAAAACATGTCAAACACCTGAAACATGTCATACATACGAAACATCCGAAACATGTGAAACACCCAAAACATGTCAAACATACGAAACATTCAAAACATGTGAAACACCCGAAACATGTCTAACATACGAAACATTCTAAACATGTCAAACACCCGAAACATGTCAAACATACGAAACATTCGAAACATGTCAAATACCCCAAACATGTCAAACATTCGAAACATCCGAAACATGTCAAACATACGAAACATCCGAAACATGTCAAACATACGAAACATCCGAAACATGTCAAAAACCCGAAACATGTCAAACATACAAAACATTCGAAACATGTTAAACATCTGAAACATGTCAATATACGAAACATCAGAAACATGTCAAACACCCGTAATATGTCAAACATACGAAACATCCAAAACATGTCAAACATCCGAAACATGTTAAACAGCCTAAACATGTCAAACATATGAGACATCCGAAACATGTCAAACACCTGAAAGATGTCAAACATACGAAACATCCGAAACATTTCAAACACTCTAAACATGTCAAACATACGAAACATGTCAAACATACGAAACATCTGAAAAATGTCAAACACCCGAAACATGTTAAACATACAAAACATCCGAAACATGTCAAACACCCGAAACATGTCAAACATACGAAACATCCGAAACATGTCAAACATACGAAACATCCGAAACATGTCAAACACTCTAAACATGTCAAACATACGAAACATCCAAAACATGTCAAACATACGAAACATCCGAAACATGTCAAACACCCGTAATATGTCAAACATACGAAACATCCAAAACATGTCAAACATCCGAAACATGTTAAACAGCCTAAACATGTCAAACATATGAGACATCCGAAACATGTCAAACACCTGAAACATGTCAAACATACGAAACATCCGAAACATGTCAAACACTCTAAACATGTCAAACATACGAAACATATCAAACATACGAAACATCTGAAACATGTCAAACACCCGAAACATGTTAAACATACAAAACATCCGAAACATGTCAAACACCCGAAACATGTCAAACATACGAAACATCCGAAACATGTCAAACATACGAAACATCCGAAACATGTCAAACACTCTAAACATGTCAAACATACGAAACATCCAAAACATGTCAAACATACGAAACATCTGAAACATGTCAAACACCCGAAACATGTCAAATATACGAAACATCCGAAACTAGTGAAACAGCCAAAACATGTCAAACACCCAAAACATGTCAAACATACAAAACATGACAAACATACGAAACATCCGAAACATGTCAAACACCCCAAACATGTCAAACATACGAAACATCTGAAACATGTCAATCATTCGAAACATGTCAAACATACGAAACATCCGAAACATGTCAAACATACGAAACATACAAAACATGTCAAACACCTGAAACATGTCATACATACGAAACATCCGAAACATGTGAAACACCCAAAACAGGTCAAACAAAGAAACATTCAAAACATGTGAAACACCCGAAACATGTCAAACATACGAAACATCCGAAACATGTCAAACATACGAAACATCCGAAACATGTCAAAAACCCGAAAAATGTCAAACATACGAAACATCCGAAAAATGTCAGACACCCGAAACATGTCAAACATACGAAACACCCGAAGTATGTCAAACATACCAAACATCCGAAACATGTCAAACAACCTAAACATGTCAAACATTCGAAACATGTCAAACATACAAAGCATCCGAAACAAGTTAAACACCCAAAATATGTCAAACACCCGAAACATGTCAAACACTCTAGACATGTCAAACATACGAAACATCCGAAACATGTTTCGAATGTCTGACATGTTTCTGGTGTTTGACATGTTTCGGATGTTTCGTATGTTTAACATGTTACAGGTGTTTGACATGTTTCGGATGTCTCATATGTTTGACATGTTTAGGCTGTTTAACATGTTTCGGATGTTTGACATGTTTCGGATGTTTCGTATGTTTGACATATTTTGGGTGTTTGACATGTTTCGGATGTTTCGTATATTGACATGTTTCGGATGTTTAACATGTTTCGAATATTTTGTATGCTTGATATGTTTCGGGTGCTTGACATTTTTCAGATGTTTCGTATGTTTGAAATGTTTCTGGTGTTTGTTATGTTTCAAATGTTTCGTATGTTTGACATGTTTTGGAAAATTGCCATTTTTCGGATGTTTCGTATGTTTGACATGTTTCGGGTGTTTGTTATGTTTCGGATGTTTCGTATGTTTGACATTTTTCGGGTTTTTGACATGTTTCGGATGTTTCGTATGTTTGACATGTTTCGGATGTTTCGTATGTTTGACATGTTTCGGGTGTTTGACATGTTTCGGATGTTTCGTATGTTTGACATGTTTCGAATGTTTGACATTGTTCAGATGTTTCGTATGTTTGACATGTTTGGGGTGTTTGACATGTTTCGGATGTTTCGTATGTTTGTCATGTTTTGTATGTTTGACATGTTTTGGGTGTTTGACATGTTTTGGGTGTTTCACTAGTTTCGGATGTTTCGTATGTTTGACATGTTTCGGGTGTTTGACATGTTTCAGATGTTTCGTATGTTTGACATGTTTTGGATGTTTCGTATGTTTGACATGTTTAGAGTGTTTGACATGTTTCGGATGTTTCGTATGTTTGACATGTTTCGGATGTTTCGTATGTTTGACATGTTTCGGGTGTTTGACATGTTTCGGATGTTTTGTATGTTTAACATGTTTCGGGTGTTTGACATGTTTCGGATGTTTCGTATGTTTGACATGTTTCGTATTTTTGACATGTTTAGAGTGTTTGACATGTTTCGGATGTTTCGTATGTTTGACATGTTTCAGGTGTTTGACATGTTTCGGATGTCTCATATGTTTGACATGTTTAGGCTGTTTAACATGTTTCGGATGTTTGACATGTTTTGGATGTTTCGTATGTTTGACATATTACGGGTGTTTGACATGTTTCGGATGTTTCGTATATTGACATGTTTCGGATGTTTAACATGTTTCGAATGTTTTGTATGTTTGACATGTTTCGGGTTTTTGACATGTTTCGGATGTTTCGTATGTTTGACATGTTTCGGATGTTTCGTATGTTTGACATGTTTCGGGTGTTTGACATGTTTCGGATGTTTCGTATGTTTGACATGTTTCGGATGTTTCGGATGTTTGACATGTTTGGGGTATTTGACATGTTTCGAATGTTTCGTATGTTTGACATGTTTCGGGTGTTTGACATGTTTAGAATGTTTCGTATGTTAGACATGTTTCGGGTGTTTCACATGTTTTGAATGTTTCGTATGTTTGACATGTTTTGGGTGTTTCACATGTTTCGGATGTTTCGTATGTATGACATGTTTCAGGTGTTTGACATGTTTTGTATGTTTCGTATGTTTGACATGTTTCGGATGTTTCGTATGTTTGACATATTTCGGGTTTTTGACATGTTTCAGATGTTTCGTATGTTTGACATGTTTCGGGTGTTTGACATGTTTCGGATGTTTCGTTTGTTTGACATGTTTCGTATGTTTGACATGTTTCGGGTGTTTGACATGTTTTGGGTGTTTCACTAGTTTCGGATGTTTCGTATGTTTGACGTGTTTCGGGTGTTTGACATGTTTCAGATGTTTCGTATGTTTGACATTTTTCGGAGGTTTCGTATGTTTGACATGTCTAGAGTGTTTGACATGTTTCGGATGTTTCGTATGTTTAACATGTTACAGGTGTTTGACATGTTTCGGATGTCTCATATGTTTGACATGCTTAGGCTGTCTAACATGTTTCGGATGTTTGACATGTTTCGGATGTTTCGTATGTTTGACATATTTTGGGTGTTTGACATGTTTCGGATGTTTCGTATATTGACATGTTTCGGATGTTTAACATGTTTCGAATATTTTGTATGCTTGATATGTTTCGGGTGCTTGACATTTTTTAGATGTTTCGTATGTTTGACATGTTTCTGGTGTTTGTTATGTTTCAAATGTTTCGTATGTTTGACATGTTTTGGAAAATTGACATTTTTCGGATGTTTCGTATGTTTGACATGTTTCGGGTGTTTGTTATGTTTCGGATGTTTCGTATGTTTGACATTTTTCGGGTTTTTGACATGTTTCGGATGTTTCGTATGTTTGACATGTTTCGGATGTTTCGTATGTTTGACATGTTTCGGGTGTTTGTTATGTTTCGGATGTTTCGTATGTTTGACATTTTTCGGGTTTTTGACATGTTTCGGATGTTTCGTATGTTTGACATGTTTCGGATGTTTCGTATGTTTGACATGTTTCGGGTGTTTGACATGTTTCGGATGTTTCGTATGTTTGACATGTTTCGGATGTTTCGGATGTTGACATGTTTTGGGTGTTTGACATGTTTCGGATGTTTTGTATGTTTAACATGTTTCGGGTGTTTGACATGTTTCGGATGTTTCGTATGTTTGACATGTTTCGTATTTTTGACATGTTTAGAGTGTTTGACATGTTTCGGATGTTTCGTATGTTTGACATGTTTCAGGTGTTTGACATGTTTCGGATGTCTCATATGTTTGACATGTTTAGGCTGTTTAACATGTTTCGGATGTTTGACATGTTTTGGATGTTTCGTATGTTTGACATATTACGTGTGTTTGACATGTTTCGGATGTTTCGTATATTGACATGTTTTGGATGTTTAACATGTTTCGAATGTTTTGTATGTTTGACATGTTTCGGGTTTTTGACATGTTTCGGATGTTTCGTATGTTTGACATGTTTCGGATGTTTCGTATGTTTGACATGTTTCGGGTGTTTGACATGTTTCGGATGTTTCGTATGTTTGACATGTTTCGGATGTTTCGGATGTTTGACATGTTTTGGGTGTTTGACAAGTTTCGGATGTTTCGTATGTTTGACATGTTTAGGGTGTTTGACATGTTTCGAATGTTTCGTATGTTAGACATGTTTCGGGTGTTTCACATGTTTTGAATGTTTCGTATGTTTGACATGTTTTGGGTGTTTCACATGTTTCGGATGTTTCGTATGTATGACATGTTTCAGGTGTTTGACATGTTTTGTATGTTTCGTATGTTTGACATGTTTCGGATGTTTCGTATGTTTGACATATTTCGGGTTTTTGACATGTTTCAGATGTTTCGTATGTTTGACATGTTTCGGGTGTTTGACATGTTTCGGATTTTTCGTTTGTTTGACATGTTTCGTATGTTTGACATGTTTCGGGTGTTTCACTAGTTTCGGATGTTTCGTATGTTTGACGTGTTTCGGGTGTTTGACATGTTTCAGATGTTTCGTATGTTTGACATTTTTCGGATGTTTCGTATGTTTGACATGTCTAGAGTGTTTGACATGTTTCGGATGTTTCGTATGTTTAACATGTTACAGGTGTTTGACATGTTTCGGATGTCTCATATGTTTGACATGCTTAGGCTGTCTAACATGTTTCGGATGTTTGAAATGTTTCGGATGTTTCGTATATTTGACATATTTTGGGTGTTTGACATGTTTCGGATATTTCGTATATTGACATGTTTCGGATGTTTAACATGTTTCGAATATTTTGTATGCTTGATATGTTTCGGGTGCTTGACATTTTTTAGATGTTTCGTATGTTTGACATGTTTCTGGTGTTTGTTATGTTTCAAATGTTTCGTATGTTTGACATGATTTGGAAAATTGACATTTTTCGGATGTTTCGTATGTTTGACATGTTTCGGGTGTTTGTTATGTTTCGGATGTTTCGTATGTTTGACATTTTTCGGGTTTTTGACATGTTTCGGATGTTTCGTATGTTTGACATGTTTCGGATGTTTCGTATGTTTGACATGTTTCGGGTGTTTGTTATGTTTCGGATGTTTCGTATGTTTGACATTTTTCGGGTTTTTGACATGTTTCGGATGTTTCGTATGTTTGACATGTTTCGGATGTTTCGTATGTTTGACATGTTTCGGGTGTTTGACATGTTTCGGATGTTTCGTATGTTTGACATGTTTCGGATGTTTCGGATGTTTGACATGTTTTGGGTGTTTGACATGTTTCGGATGTTTCGTATGTTTGACATGTTTAGGGTGTTTGACATGTTTCGAATGTTTCGTATGTTAGACATGTTTCGGGTGTTTCACATGTTTTGAATGTTTCGTATGTTTGACCAGTTTTGGGTGTTTCACATGTTTCGGATGTTTCGTATGTATGACATGTTTCAGGTGTTTGACATGTTTCGTATGTTTGACATGTTTCGAATGTTTGACATGTTTCAGATGTTTCGTATGTTTGACATGTTTCGTATGTTTGACATGTTTTGGGTGTTTGACATGTTTTGGGTGTTTCACTAGTTTCGGATGTTTCGTATGTTTGACATGTTTCGGGTGTTTGACATGTTTCAGATGTTTCGTATGTTTGACATGTTTCGGATGTTTCGTATGTTTGACATGTTTCGGGTGTTTGACATGTTTCAGATGTTTCGTATGTTTGACATGTTTCGGATGTTTCGTATTTTTGACATGTTTAGAGTGTTTGACATGTTTCGGATGTTTCGCATGTTTGACATGTTTTGGGTGTTTGACATGTTTCGGATGTTTCGTATGTTTGACATGTTTCAGGTGTTTGACATGTTTCGTATGTTTGACATGTTTCGGAAGTTTCGTATGTTTGACATATTTCGGGTGTTTGACATGTTTTAGATGTCTCTTATGTTTGACATGTTTCGGGTGTTTGACATGTTTCGGATGTTTCGTATGTTTGACATGTTTCGAGTGTTTGACATGTTTCGAATGTTTGACATTTTCGTCTATTTGCCATGTTTCGGGTATTTGAAATGTTTTGGGTGTTTGACTAGTTTCGGATGTTTCGTATGTTTGACATGTTTCGGGTGTTTGACATGTTTCGAACGTTTCGTATGTTTGACATGTTTCGGGTGTTTGACATGTTTTGAATAATTCGTATGTTGGACATGTTTTAAGTATTTCACGTGTTTCGGATGTTTCGTATGTTTGACATGTTTCCGGTGTTTGACATAATTCAGATGTTTTGTATGTTTGACATGTTTCGGGTGTTTGACATGTTTCAAATGATTCGTATGTTTGACATGTTTTGGGTGTTTGACATGTTTCAGATGTTTCGTATGTTTGACATGTTTCGGATGTTTCGTATGTTTGACATGTTTCGGGTGTTTGACATGTTTCAGATGTTTCGTATTTTTGACATGTTTCGGATGTTTCGTATGTTTGACATGTTTCGGGTGCTTGACTTGTTTCAGGTGTTTAAAATGTTTCGGATGTCTAATATTTTTGACATGTTTAGGCTGTTTAACATGTTTTGGATGTTTGACATGTTTCGAATGTTTCGTATATTGACATGTTTCGGATGTTTGACATGTTTCGAATATTTTGTATGTTTGACATGTTTCGGGTGCTTGACATTTTTCGGATGTTTCGAATGTTTGAAATGTTTCGTATGTTTGACATGTTTTGGAAAATTGACATTTTTCGAATGTTTCGTATGTTTGACATGTTTCGGGTGTTTGTTATGTTTCGGATGTTTCTTATGTTTAACAATTTTTGGATGTTTCGTATGTTTGACATGTTTCGGGTGTTTGACATGTTTCGGATGTTTCGTATGTTTGACATGTTTCGGATGTTTCGTATGTTAGACATGTTTCGGGTGTTTCACATATTTGAATGTTTCGTATGTTTGACATGTTTTGAATGTTTCACATGTTTTGGATGTTTCGTATGTATGACATGTTTCAGGTGTTTGACATGTTTCGGATGTTTCGTATGTTTGACATGTTTAGGGTGTTTGACATGTTTCGAATGTTTCGTATGTTAGACATGTTTCGGGTGTTTCACATGTTTTGAATGTTTCGTATGTTTGACATGTTTTGGGTGTTTCACATGTTTCGGATGTTTCGTATGTATGACATGTTTCAGGTGTTTGACATGTTTTGTATGTTTCGTATGTTTGACATGTTTCGGATGTTTCGTATGTTTGACATATTTCGGGTTTTTGACATGTTTCAGATGTTTCGTATGTTTGACATGTTTCGGGTGTTTGACATGTTTCGGATGTTTCGTTTGTTTGACATGTTTCGTATGTTTGACATGTTTCGGGTGTTTCACTAGTTTCGGATGTTTCGTATGTTTGACGTGTTTCGGGTGTTTGACATGTTTCAGATGTTTCGTATGTTTGACATTTTTCGGATGTTTCGTATGTTTGACATGTCTAGAGTGTTTGACATGTTTCGGATGTTTCGTATGTTTAACATGTTACAGGTGTTTGACATGTTTCGGATGTCTCATATGTTTGACATGCTTAGGCTGTCTAACATGTTTCGGATGTTTGAAATGTTTCGGATGTTTCGTATATTTGACATATTTTGGGTGTTTGACATGTTTCGGATATTTCGTATATTGACATGTTTCGGATGTTTAACATGTTTCGAATATTTTGTATGCTTGATATGTTTCGGGTGCTTGACATTTTTTAGATGTTTCGTATGTTTGACATGTTTCTGGTGTTTGTTATGTTTCAAATGTTTCGTATGTTTGACATGATTTGGAAAATTGACATTTTTCGGATGTTTCGTATGTTTGACATGTTTCGGGTGTTTGTTATGTTTCGGATGTTTCGTATGTTTGACATTTTTCGGGTTTTTGACATGTTTCGGATGTTTCGTATGTTTGACATGTTTCGGATGTTTCGTATGTTTGACATGTTTCGGGTGTTTGTTATGTTTCGGATGTTTCGTATGTTTGACATTTTTCGGGTTTTTGACATGTTTCGGATGTTTCGTATGTTTGACATGTTTCGGATGTTTCGTATGTTTGACATGTTTCGGGTGTTTGACATGTTTCGGATGTTTCGTATGTTTGACATGTTTCGGATGTTTCGGATGTTTGACATGTTTTGGGTGTTTGACATGTTTCGGATGTTTCGTATGTTTGACATGTTTAGGGTGTTTGACATGTTTCGAATGTTTCGTATGTTAGACATGTTTCGGGTGTTTCACATGTTTTGAATGTTTCGTATGTTTGACCAGTTTTGGGTGTTTCACATGTTTCGGATGTTTCGTATGTATGACATGTTTCAGGTGTTTGACATGTTTCGTATGTTTGACATGTTTCGAATGTTTGACATGTTTCAGATGTTTCGTATGTTTGACATGTTTTGTATGTTTGACATGTTTTGGGTGTTTGACATGTTTTGGGTGTTTCACTAGTTTCGGATGTTTCGTATGTTTGACATGTTTCGGGTGTTTGACATGTTTCAGATGTTTCGTATGTTTGACATGTTTCGGATGTTTCGTATGTTTGACATGTTTCGGGTGTTTGACATGTTTCAGATGTTTCGTATGTTTGACATGTTTCGGATGTTTCGTATTTTTGACATGTTTAGAGTGTTTGACATGTTTCGGATGTTTCGCATGTTTGACATGTTTTGGGTGTTTGACATGTTTCGGATGTTTCGTATGTTTGACATGTTTCAGGTGTTTGACATGTTTCGTATGTTTGACATGTTTCGGAAGTTTCGTATGTTTGACATATTTCGGGTGTTTGACATGTTTTAGATGTCTCTTATGTTTGACATGTTTCGGGTGTTTGACATGTTTCGGATGTTTCGTATGTTTGACATGTTTCGAGTGTTTGACATGTTTCGAATGTTTGACATTTTCGTCTATTTGCCATGTTTCGGGTATTTGAAATGTTTTGGGTGTTTGACTAGTTTCGGATGTTTCGTATGTTTGACATGTTTCGGGTGTTTGACATGTTTCGAACGTTTCGTATGTTTGACATGTTTCGGGTGTTTGACATGTTTTGAATAATTCGTATGTTGGACATGTTTTAAGTATTTCACGTGTTTCGGATGTTTCGTATGTTTGACATGTTTCCGGTGTTTGACATAATTCAGATGTTTTGTATGTTTGACATGTTTCGGGTGTTTGACATGTTTCAAATGATTCGTATGTTTGACATGTTTTGGGTGTTTGACATGTTTCAGATGTTTTGTATGTTTGACATGTTTCGGATGTTTCGTATGTTTGACATGTTTCGGGTGTTTGACATGTTTCAGATGTTTCGTATTTTTGACATGTTTCGGATGTTTCGTATGTTTGACATGTTTCGGGTGCTTGACTTGTTTCAGGTGTTTAAAATGTTTCGGATGTCTAATATTTTTGACATGTTTAGGCTGTTTAACATGTTTTGGATGTTTGACATGTTTCGAATGTTTCGTATATTGACATGTTTCGGATGTTTGACATGTTTCGAATATTTTGTATGTTTGACATGTTTCGGGTGCTTGACATTTTTCGGATGTTTCGAATGTTTGAAATGTTTCGTATGTTTGACATGTTTTGGAAAATTGACATTTTTCGAATGTTTCGTATGTTTGACATGTTTCGGGTGTTTGTTATGTTTCGGATGTTTCTTATGTTTAACAATTTTTGGATGTTTCGTATGTTTGACATGTTTCGGGTGTTTGACATGTTTCGGATGTTTCGTATGTTTGACATGTTTCGGATGTTTCGTATGTTAGACATGTTTCGGGTGTTTCACATATTTGAATGTTTCGTATGTTTGACATGTTTTGAATGTTTCACATGTTTTGGATGTTTCGTATGTATGACATGTTTCAGGTGTTTGACATGTTTGTATGTTTCGTATGTTCGACATGTTTCAGATGTTTCGTATGTTTTACATGTTTCGGGTGTTTGACATGTTTCGGACGTTTCGTATGTTTGACATGTTTCGTATGTTTGACATGTTTTGGGTGTTTGACATGTTTTGGGTGTTTGACTAGTTTCGGATGTTTCGTATGTTTGACATGTTTCGTATGTTTGACATGTTTCGGCTGATTGACATGTTTTGGGTGTTTGACATGTTTCGGATGTTTTTGTATGTTTGACTTGTTTCGGGTGTTTGACATGTTTTGAATGTTTCGTATGTTTGACATGTTTCGCATGTTTGACATGTTTTGGGTGTTTGACATGTTTCGGATTTTTCGTATGTTTGACATGTTTCAGGTGTTTGACATGTTTCGTATGTTTGACATGTTTCGGATGTTTCGTATGTTTGACATGTTTCGGGTGTTTGACATAATTCAGATGTTTTGTATGTTTGACATGTTTCGGGTGTTTGACATGTTTCAAATGATTCATATGTTTGACATGTTTCGGGTGTTTGACATGTTTCAGATGTTTCGTATGTTTGACATGTTTCGGATGTTTCGTATGTTTGACATGTTTCGAGTGTTTGACATGTTTCGAATGTTTGACATTTTCGTCTATTTGCCATGTTTCGGGTGTTTGAAATGTTTTGGGTGTTTGACTAGTTTCGGATGTTTCGTATGTTTGACATGTTTCGGGTGTTTGACATGTTTCGAATGTTTCGTATGTTTGACATGTTTCGGGTGTTTGACATGTTTTGAATAATTCGTATGTTGGACATGTTTTAAGTATTTCACGTGTTTCGGATGTTTCGTATGTTTGACATGTTTCCGGTGTTTGACATAATTCAGATGTTTTGTATGTTTGACATGTTTCGGGTGTTTGACATGTTTCAAATGATTCGTATGTTTGACATGTTTTGGGTGTTTGACATGTTTCAGATGTTTCGTATGTTTGACATGTTTCGGATGTTTCGTATGTTTGACATGTTTCGGGTGTTTGACATGTTTCAGATGTTTCGTATATTAGACATGTTTCGGGTGTTTCACATGTTTTGAATGTTTCGTATGTTTGACCTGTTTTGGGTGTTTGTTATATTTGACATGTTTCGGATGTTTCGGACAATTGCCATAAGTATACATGTATGTTTGACATGTTTCGGATGTTTCGTTTGTTTGACATGTTTCGTATGTTTGACATGTTTCGGGTGTTTGACATGTTTTGGGTGTTTCACTAGTTTCGGGTGTTTCGTATGTTTGACGTGTTTTGGGTGTTTGACATGTTTCAGATGTTTCGTATGTTTGACATGTTTCGGATGTTTCGTATGTTTGACATGTCTAGAGTGTTTGACATACAAAACATGTCAAACACCTGAAACATGTCATACATACGAAACATTCGAAACATGTCAAACACCCTAAACATGTCAAACATACGAAACATCCGAAACATGTCAAACACCCAAAACATGTCAAACATCCGAAACATCCGAAACATGTCAAACATACGAAACATCCGAAACATGTCAAACACCCGAAACATGTCAAACATACGAAACATCCGAAACATGTCAAACATACGAAACATCCGATACATGTCAAAAACCCGAAAAATGTCTAACATACGAAACATCCGAAACATAACAAACACCCGAAACATGTCAAACATACGAAACATCCGAAAAATGTCAATTTTCCAAAACATGTCAAACATACGAAACATTTGAAACATAACAAACACCAGAAACATGTCAAACATACGAAACATCTGAAAAATGTCAAGCACCCGAAACATATCAAGCATACAAAATATTCGAAACATGTTAAACATCCGAAACATGTCAATATACGAAACATCCGAAACATGTCAAACACCCAAAATATGTCAAACATACGAAACATCCGAAACATGTCAAACATCCGAAACATGTTAAACAGCCTAAGCATGTCAAACATATGAGACATCCGAAACATGTCAAACACCTGTAACATGTTAAACATACGAAACATCCGAAACATGTCAAACACTCTAGACATGTCAAACATACGAAACATCCGAAACATGTCAAACATACGAAACATCTGAAACATGTCAAACACCCGAAACACGTCAAACATACGAAACATCCGAAACTAGTGAAACACCCAAAACATGTCAAACACCCGAAACATGTCAAACATACGAAACATGTCAAACAAACGAAACATCCGAAACATGTCAAACACCCGAAACATGTCAAACATACGAAACATCTGAAACATGTCAAAAACCCGAAACATGTCAAACATACGAAACATCCGAAACATGTCAAACATACGAAACATACAAAACATGTCAAACACCTAAAACATGTCATACATACGAAACATCCGAAACATGTGAAACACCCAAAACATGTCAAACATACGAAACATTCAAAACATGTGAAACACCCGAAACATGTCTAACATACGAAACATTCTAAACATGTCAAACACCCGAAACATGTCAAACATACGAAACATTCGAAACATGTCAAATACCCCAAACATGTCAAACATCCGAAACATCCGAAACATGTCAAACATACGAAACATCCGAAACATGTCAAACACCCGAAACATGTCAAACATACGAAACATCCGAAACATGTCAAACATACGAAACATCCGAAACATGTCAAAAACCCGAAACATGTCAAACATACAAAACATTCGAAACATGTTAAACATCTGAAACATGTCAATATACGAAACATCCGAAACATGTCAAACACCCGAAATATGTCAAACATACGAAACATCCAAAACATGTCAAACATCCGAAACATGTTAAACAGCCTAAACATGTCAAACATATGAGACATCCGAAACATGTCAAACACCTGAAACATGTAAAACATACGAAACATCCGAAACATGTCAAACACTCTAAACATGTCAAACATACGAAACATGTCAAACATACGAAACATCTGAAAAATGTCAAACACCCGAAACATGTTAAACATACAAAACATCCGAAACATGTCAAACACCCGAAACATGTCAAACATACGAAACATCCGAAACATGTCAAACATACGAAACATCCGAAACATGTCAAACACTCTAAACATGTCAAACATACGAAACATCCAAAACATGTCAAACATACGAAACATCCGAAACATGTCAAACACCCGTAATATGTCAAACATACGAAACATCCAAAACATGTCAAACATCCGAAACATGTTAAACAGCCTAAACATGTCAAACATATGAGACATCCGAAACATGTCAAACACCTGAAACATGTCAAACATACGAAACATCCGAAACATGTCAAACACTCTAAACATGTCAAACATACGAAACATGTCAAACATACGAAACATCTGAAACATGTCAAACACCCGAAACATGTTAAACATACAAAACATCCGAAACATGTCAAACACCCGAAACATGTCAAACATACGAAACATCCGAAACATGTCAAACATACGAAACATCCGAAACATGTCAAACACTCTAAACATGTCAAACATACGAAACATCCAAAACATGTCAAACATACGAAACATCTGAAACATGTCAAACACCCGAAACATGTCAAATATACGAAACATCCGAAACTAGTGAAACACCCAAAACATGTCAAACACCCAAAACATGTCAAACATACAAAACATGACAAACATACGAAACATCCGAAACATGTCAAACACCCCAAACATGTCAAACATACGAAACATCTGAAACATGTCAATCATTCGAAACATGTCAAACATACGAAACATCCGAAACATGTCAAACATACGAAACATACAAAACATGTCAAACACCTGAAACATGTCATACATACGAAACATCCGAAACATGTGAAACACCCAAAACAGGTCAAACATACGAAACATTCAAAACATGTGAAACACCCGAAACATGTCAAACATACGAAACATCCGAAACATGTCAAACATACGAAACATCCGAAACATGTCAAAAACCCGAAAAAATGTCAAACATACGAAACATCCGAAAAATGTCAGACACCCGAAACATGTCAAACATACGAAACACCCGAAGTATGTCAAACATACCAAACATCCGAAACATGTCAAACAACCTAAACATGTCAAACATTCGAAACATGTCAAACATACAAAGCATCCGAAACAAGTTAAACACCCAAAATATGTCAAACACCCGAAACATGTCAAACACTCTAGACATGTCAAACATACGAAACATTCGAAACATGTTTCGAATGTCTGACATGTTTCTGGTGTTTGACATGTTTCGGTTATTTTGTATGTTTAACATGTTACATGTGTTTGACATGTTTCGGATGTCTCATATGTTTGACATGTTTAGGCTGTTTAACATGTTTAGGATGTTTGACATGTTTCGGATGTTTCGTATGTTTGACATATTTTGGGTGTTTGACATGTTTCGGATGTTTCGTATATTGACATGTTTCAGATGTTTAACATGTTTCGAATATTTTGTATGCTTGATATGTTTCGGGTGCTTGACATTTTTCAGATGTTTCGTATGTTTGAAATGTTTCTGGTGTTTGTTATGTTTCAAATGTTTCGTATGTTTGACATGTTTTGGAAAATTGACATTTTTCGGATGTTTCGTATGTTTGACATGTTTCGGGTGTTTGTTATGTTTCGGATGTTTCGTATGTTTGACATTTTTCAGGTTTTTGACATGTTTCGGATGTTTCGTATGTTTGACATGTTTCGGATGTTTCGTATGTTTGACATGTTTCGGGTGTTTGACATGTTTCGGATGTTTCGTATGTTTGACATGTTTCGGATGTTTCGGATGTTTGACATGTTTTGGGTGTTTGACATGTTTCGGATGTTTCGTATGTTTGACATGTTTAGGGTGTTTGACATTTTTCGGATGTTTCGTATGTTTGACATGTTTCGGGTGTTTGTTATGTTTCGGATGTTTCGTATGTTTGACATTTTTCGGGTTTTTGACATGTTTCGGATGTTTCGTATGTTTGACATGTTTCGGATGTTTCGTATGTTTGACATGTTTCGGGTGTTTGACATGTTTCGGATGTTTCGTATGTTTAACATGTTTCGGATGTTTCGGATGTTTGACATGTTTTGGGTTTTTGACATGTTTCGGATGTTTCGTATGTTTGACATGATTAGGGTGTTTGACATGTTTCGAATGTTTCGTATATTAGACATGTTTCGGGTGTTTCACATGTTTTGAATGTTTCGTATGTTTGACCTGTTTTGGGTGTTTCACATGTTTCGGATGTTTCGTATGTATGACATGTTTCAGGTGTTTGACATGTTTTGTATGTTTCGTATGTTTGACATGTTTCGGATGTTTCGTATGTTTGACATGTTTCGAATGTTTGACATGGTTCAGATGTTTCGTATGTTTGACATGTTTGGGGTGTTTGACATGTTTCGGATGTTTCGTATGTTTGTCATGTTTTGTATGTTTGACATGTTTTGGGTGTTTGACATGTTTTGGGTGTTTCACTAGTTTCGGATGTTTCGTATGTTTGACATGTTTCGGGTGTTTGACATGTTTCAGATGTTTCGTATGTTTGACATGTTTTGGATGTTTCGTATGTTTGACATGTTTAGAGTGTTTGACATGTTTCGGATGTTTCGTATGTTTGACATGTTTCGGATGTTTCGTATGTTTGACATGTTTCGGGTGTTTGACATGTTTCGGATGTTTTGTATGTTTAACATGTTTCGGGTGTTTGACATGTTTCGGATGTTTCGTATGTTTGACATGTTTCATATTTTTGACATGTTTAGAGTGTTTGACATGTTTCGGATGTTTCGTATGTTTGACATGTTTCAGGTGTTTGACATGTTTCGGATGTCTCATATGTTTGACATGTTTAGGCTGTTTAACATGTTTCGGATGTTTGACATGTTTTGGATGTTTCGTATGTTTGACATATTACGGATGTTTAACATGTTTCGAATGTTTTGTATGTTTGACATGTTTCGGGTTTTTGACATGTTTCGGATGTTTCGGATGTTTGACATGTTTCGGATGTTTCGTATGTTTGACATGTTTCGGGTGTTTGACATGTTTCGGATGTTTCGTATGTTTGACATGTTTCGGATGTTTCGGATGTTTGACATGTTTGGGGTATTTGACATGTTTCGAATGTTTCGTATGTTTGACATGTTTCGGGTGTTTGACATGTTTAGAATGTTTCGTATGTTAGACATGTTTCGGGTGTTTCACATGTTTTGAATGTTTCGTATGTTTGACATGTTTTGGGTGTTTCACATGTTTCGGATGTTTCGTATGTATGACATGTTTCAGGTGTTTAACATGTTTTGTATGTTTCGTATGTTTGACATGTTTCGGATGTTTCGTATGTTTGACATATTTCGGGTTTTTGACATGTTTCAGATGTTTCGTATGTTTGACATGTTTCGGGTGTTTTGACATGTTTCGGATGTTTCGTTTGTTTGACATGTTTCGTATGTTTGACATGTTTCGGGTGTTTGACATGTTTTGGGTGTTTCACTAGTTTCGGATGTTTCGTATGTTTGACGTGTTTCGGGTGTTTGACATGTTTTAGATGTTTCGTATGTTTGACATTTTTCAGATGTTTCGTATGTTTGACATGTCTAGAGTGTTTGACATGTTTCGGATGTTTCGTATGTTTAACATGTTTACAGGTGTTTGACATGTTTCGGATGTCTCATATGTTTGACATGCTTAGGCTGTCTAACATGTTTCGGATGTTTGACATGTTTCGGATGTTTCGTATGTTTGACATATTTTGGGTGTTTGACATGTTTCGGATGTTTCGTATATTGACATGTTTCGGATGTTTAACATGTTTCGAATATTTTGTATGCTTGATATGTTTCGGGTGCTTGACATTTTTTAGATGTTTCGTATGTTTGACATGTTTCTGGTGTTTGTTATGTTTCAAATGTTTCGTATGTTTGACATGTTTTGGAAAATTGACATTTTTCGGATGTTTCGTATGTTTGACATGTTTCGGGTGTTTGTTATGTTTCGGATGTTTCGTATGTTTGACATTTTTCGGGTTTTTGACATGTTTCGGATGTTTCGTATGTTTGACATGTTTCGGATGTTTCGTATGTTTGACATGTTTCGGGTGTTTGACATGTTTCGGATGTTTCGTATGTTTGACATGTTTCGGATGTTTCGGATGTTTGACATGTTTTGGGTGTTTGACATGTTTCGGATGTTTCGTATGTTTGACATGTTTAGGGTGTTTGACATGTTTCGAATGTTTCGTATGTTAGACATGTTTCGGGTGTTTCACATGTTTTGAATGTTTCGTATGTTTAACCAGTTTTGGGTGTTTCAAATTTTTCGGATGTTTCGTATGTATGACATGTTTCAGGTGTTTGACATGTTTCGTATGTTTGACATGTTTCGAATGTTTGACATTGTTTCAGATGTTTCGTATGTTTGACATGTTTTGTATGTTTGACATGTTTTGGGTGTTTGACATGTTTTGGGTGTTTCACTAGTTTCGGATGTTTCGTATGTTTGACATGTTTCGGGTGTTTGACATGTTTCAGATGTTTCGTATGTTTGACATGTTTCGGATGTTTCGTATGTTTGACATGTTTCGGGTGTTTGACATGTTTCAGATGTTTCGTATGTTTGACATGTTTCGGATGTTTCGTATTTTTGACATGTTTAGAGTGTTTGACATGTTTCGGATGTTTCGCATGTTTGACATGTTTTGGGTGTTTGACATGTTTCGGATGTTTCGTATGTTTGACATGTTTCAGGTGTTTGACATGTTTCGTATGTTTGACATGTTCGGAAGTTTCGTATGTTTGACATATTTCGGGTGTTTGACATGTTTCAGATGTCTCGTATGTTTGACATGTTTCGGGTGTTTGACATGTTTTGGATGTTTCGTATGTTTGACATGTTTCGAGTGTTTGACATGTTTCGAATGTTTGACATTTTCGTCTATTTGCCATGTTTCGGGTATTTGAAATGTTATGGGTGTTTGACATGTTTGAATAATTCGTATGTTGGACATGTTTTAAGTATTTCACGTGTTTCGGATGTTTCGTATGTTTGACATGTTTCCGGTGTTTGACATAATTCAGATGTTTTGTATGTTTAACATGTTTCGGGTGTTTGACATGTTTCAAATGATTCGTATGTTTGACATGTTTTGGGTGTTTGACATGTTTCAGATGTTTCGTATGTTTGACATGTTTCGGATGTTTCGTATGTTTGACATGTTTCGGGTGTTTGACATGTTTTAGATGTTTCGTATTTTTGACATGTTTCGGATGTTTCGTATGTTTGACATGTTTCGGGTGCTTGACTTGTTTCAGGTGTTTAAAATGTTTCGGATGTCTAATATTTTATACATGTTTAGGCTGTTTAACATGTTTTGGATGTTTGACATGTTTCGGATGTTTCGTATGTTTGACATATTTCGGGGTGTTTGACATGTTTCGAATGTTTCGTATATTGACATGTTTCGGATGTTTGACATGTTTCGAATATTTTGTATGTTTGACATGTTTCGGGTGCTTGACATTTTTCGGATGTTTCGAATGTTTGAAATATTTCGTATGTTTGACATGTTTTGGAAAATTGACATTTTTCGAATGTTTCGTATGTTTGACATGTTTCGGGTGTTTGTTATGTTTCGGATGTTTCTTATGTTTAACAATTTTTGGATGTTTCGTATGTTTGACATGTTTCGGGTGTTTGACATGTTTCGGATGTTTCGTATGTTTGACATGTTTCGGATGTTTCGTATGTTAGACATGTTTCGGGTGTTTCACATATTTGAATGTTTCGTATGTTTGACATGTTTTGAATGTTTCACATGTTTTGGATGTTTCGTATGTATGACATGTTTCAGGTGTTTGACATGTTTGTATGTTTCGTATGTTCGACATGTTTCAGATGTTTCGTATGTTTTACATGTTTCGGGTGTTTGACATGTTTCGGACGTTTCGTATGTTTGACATGTTTCGTATGTTTGACATGTTTCGGGTGTTTGACATGTTTTGGGTGTTTGACTAGTTTCGGATGTTTCGTATGTTTGACATGTTTCGTATGTTTGACATGTTTCGGGTGATTGACATGTTTTGGGTGTTTGACATGTTTCGGATGTTTTTGTATGTTTGACTTGTTTCGGGTGTTTGACATGTTTTGAATGTTTCGTATGTTTGACATGTTTCGCATGTTTGACATGTTTTGGGTGTTTGACATGTTTCGGATTTTTCGTATGTTTGACATGTTTCAGGTGTTTGACATGTTTCGTATGTTTGACATGTTTCGGATGTTTCGTATGTTTGACATGTTTCGGGTGTTTGATATGTTTTGGGCGTTTGACATGTTTCGGATGTTTCGTATGTTTGACATGTTTCAGGTGTTTGACATGTTTTGTATGTTTCGTATGTTTGACATGTTTCGGATGTTTCGTATGTTTGACATGTTTAGAGTGTATGACATGTTCGGATGTTTCGTATGTTTGACATGTTTCAGGTGTTTGACATGTTTCGGATGTTTCGGATATTTGACATGTTTCGGATTTTTCGGATAATTGCCATAAGTATACGTAAAATAATAGTATCGTATCCCTCCGACTCTAGCAAACATGATAGTTACTTGGCGATAAGGAAATAGTGTCCCCGGTATCAAGGTAGACAATCAAAAATTGTCAAGAAAGGGAGAGTTTATAATGTTATGAAATTAGCCTTGTTCTATCCTAAGAACGCTTGCTGCAACTGTAATCCACAAACATATCAAAGTATTGTAATATATATCGGTGGCATTCCACTTGTTGTTCAAATTTTTTCTAGATATTTTCTATATTTTCTGTAGTTAAAAAAATGATATCCTGCTGAGAATATTTGACTTTGGTAAAAACTTTCAACATGTATGTAATTTGACTTTAGTATCAATTTCTGGCTGTTGCTTTCACCAATTGACAGCAGCAAAAGAATTATAAATAAAAAAAACATGATAAGCGAGATGATCAGAGTTAATAGACTATAAGGCCTCTCTTTTGATCTGTGATGAGATAACTGCTAAATCAAAATGAATGAAAAAATTTTGTTTGTAAAGAGATAAGCACTAAATATATTTTCGGACAAAATTGCAAGTTTTAGAATATCCTAATACAGTTATTTATTTGTTTAAAAAATGAAGAAAAAAAAAACAAAAAAAAATTATACATCGTCGGGGACTTGAACTCACTACCTTTGCCATGAAAAGCCAATGTTCTACACAACTGCCACGCGGCACAAGTAACAATAGAAAATATACGTTATTTATGAAAAACACTTTAATCAAATTTTCTTACTGAAAGATCAATCTAATTTTTAAAAATGCTGCCTAAAAATGTTGAATTTTATATAAAGTATTCAATTGTATATGTTTTAAAACATTATTAGTAAAATAAAAATGCATTTTTAATGCTGACGGCATATTTGACCTTCAGAGTTCTAAATCTAGTATTATTTATATAGATTAAAAATAGATGACATCTTTTTCAAGAGTTATTCATCCTGCTAAGAATGACCCTACCGTTTTTTATTTTTGTAGTACAAAGACATAGAGAACTCTATAGTTGCTTAAATAAGAAAAATTAGCATTTTTTTTTAAAATAAATTTAATTTTTCAGTAGAAACTTAAATTTGCATAAATGTAATAAATTGATTTTAAAAGTCATTATTATAACAATTTTACAAACAAACAACAAATTTTATTCATTTTTTGGGACAATTTATAGTTTTTTTTGAATATAGTACATTAAAAAAATCTACCAATTTTAAGTTTAATATTTAGTTTATATAAATAGAAAACTTGTCATTTTGTCTCACTGTTACGCACAATAGAATTGTATCCATTCAGACTTGTCAAACACCCGAAACATGTCAAACATACGAAACATCTGAAACATGTCAAACACCCGAAACATGTCAAACATACGAAACATCCGAAACTAGTGAAACACCCAAAACATGTCAAACACCCAAAACATGTCAAACATACGAAACATGTCAAACATACGAAACATCTGAAACATGTCAAACATTCGAAACATGTCAAACATACGAAACATCCGAAACATGTCAAAAATACGAAACATACAAAACATGTCAAACACCTGAAACATGTCATACATACGAAACATCCGAAACATGTGAAACACCCAAAACTGGTCAAACATACGAAACATTCAAAACATGTGAAACACCCGAAACATGTCTAACACCCGAAACATTCGAAACATGTCAAACACCCTAAACATGTCAAACATACGAAACATCCGAAACATGTCAAACACCCAAAACATGTCAAACACCCAAAACATGTCAAACATCCGAAACATCCGAAACATGTCAAACATACGAAACATCCGAAACATGTCAAACACCCGAAACATGTCAAACATACGAAACATCCGAAACATGTCAAACATACGAAACATCCGATACATGTCAAAAACCCGAAAAATGTCTAACATACGAAACATCCGAAACATAACAAACACCCGAAACATGTCAAACATACGAAACATCCGAAAAATATCAATTTTCCAAAACATGTCAAACATACGAAACATTTGAAACATAATAAACACCAGAAACATGTCAAACATACGAAACATCTGAAAAATGTCAAGCACCCGAAAACATATCAAGCATACAAAATATTCGAAACATGTTAAACATCCGAAACATGTCAATATACGAAACATCCGAAACATGTCAAACACCCAAAATATGTCAAATATACGAAACATCCGAAACATGTCAAACATCCGAAACATGTTTAACAGCCTAAGAATGTCAAACATATGAGACATCCGAAACATGTCAAACACCTGTAACATGTTAAACATACGAAACATCCGAAACATGTCAAACACTCTAGACATGTCAAACATACGAAACATCCGAAAACATGTCAAACATACGAAACATCTAAAACATGTCAAACACCCGAAACACGTCAAACATACGAAACATCCGAAACTAGTGAAACACCCAAAACATGTCAAACACCCGAAACATGTCAAACATACGAAACATGTCAAACAAACGAAACATCCGAAACATGTCAAACACCCGAAACATGTCAAACATACGAAACATCTGAAACATGTCAAAAACCCGAAACATGTCAAACATACGAAACATCCGAAACATGTCAAACATACGAAACATACAAAACATGTCAAACACCTGAAACATGTCATACATACGAAACATCCGAAACATGTGAAACACCCAAAACATGTCAAACATACGAAACATTCAAAACATGTGAAACACCCAAAACATGTCTAACATACGAAACATTCTAAACATGTCAAACACCCGAAACATGTCAAACATACGAAACATTCGAAACATGTCAAATACCCCAAACATGTCAAACATCCGAAACATCCGAAACATGTCAAACATACGAAACATCCGAAACATGTCAAACACCCGAAACATGTCAAACATACGAAACATCCGAAACATGTCAAACATACGAAACATCCGAAACATGTCAAAAACCCGAAACATGTCAAACATACAAAACATTCGAAACATGTTAAACATCTGAAACATGTCAATATACGAAACATCCGAAACATGTCAAACACCCGTAATATGTCAAACATACGAAACATCCAAAACATGTCAAACATCCGAAACATGTTAAACAGCCTAAACATGTAAAACATATGAGACATCCGAAACATGTCAAACACCTGAAACATGTCAAACATACGAAACATCCGAAACATGTCAAACACTCTAAACATGTCAAACATACGAAACATGTCAAACATACGAAACATCTGAAAAATGTCAAACACCCGAAACATGTTAAACATACAAAACATCCGAAACATGTCAAACACCCGAAACATGTCAAACATACGAAACATCCGAAACATGTCAAACATACGAAACATCCGAAACATGTCAAACACTCTAAACATGTCAAACATACGAAACAGCCTAAACATGTCAAACATATGAGACATCCGAAACATGTCAAACACCTGAAACATGTCAAACATACGAAACATCCGAAACATGTCAAACATACGAAACATCCGAAACATGTCAAACACTCTAAACATGTCAAACATACGAAACATGTCAAACATACGAAACATCTGAAACATGTCAAACACCCGAAACATGTTAAACATACAAAACATCCGAAACATGTCAAACACCCGAAACATGTCAAACATACGAAACATCCGAAACATGTCAAACATACGAAACATCTGAAACATGTCAAACACCCGAAACATGTCAAATATACGAAACATCCGAAACTAGTGAAACAGCCAAAACATGTCAAACACCCAAAACATGTCAAACATACAAAACATGACAAACATACGAAACATCCGAAACATGTCAAACACCCCAAACATGTCAAACATATGAAACATCTGAAACATGTCAATCATTCGAAACATGTCAAACATACGAAACATCCGAAACATGTCAAACATACGAAACATACAAAACATGTCAAACACCTGAAACATGTCATACATACGAAACATCCGAAACATGTGAAACACCCAAAACAGGTCAAACATACGAAACATTCAAAACATGTGAAACACCCGAAACATGTCAAACATACGAAACATCCGAAACATGTCAAACATACGAAACATCCGAAACATGTCAAAAACCCGAAAAATGTCAAACATACGAAACATCCGAAAAATGTCAGACACCCGAAACATGTCAAACATACGAAACATGTCAAACAACCTAAACATGTCAAACATTCGAAACATGTCAAACATACAAAGCATCCGAAACAAGTTAAACACCCAAAATATGTCAAACACCCGAAACATGTCAAACACTCTAGACATGTCAAACATACGAAACATCCGAAACATGTTTCGAATGTCTGACATGTTTCTGGTGTTTGACATGTTTCGGATGTTTCGTATGTTTAACATGTTACAGGTGTTTGACATGTTTCGGATGTCTCATATGTTTGACATGTTTAGGCTGTTTAACATGTTTCGGATGTTTGACATGTTTCGGATGTTTCGTATGTTTGACATATTTTGGGTGTTTGACATGTTTCGGATGTTTCGTATATTGACATGTTTCGAATGTTTAACATGTTTCGAATATTTTGTATGCTTGATATGTTTCGGGTGCTTGACATTTTTCAGATGTTTAGTATGTTTGAAATGTTTCTGGTGTTTGTTATGTTTCAAATGTTTCGTATGTTTGACATGTTTTGGAAAATTGACATTTTTCGGATGTTTCGTATGTTTGACATGTTTCGGGTGTTTGTTATGTTTCGGATGTTTCGTATGTTTGACATTTTTCGGGTTTTTGACATGTTTCGGATGTTTCGTATGTTTGACATGTTTCGGATGTTTCGTATGTTTGACATGTTTCGGGTGTTTGACATGTTTTGGATGTTTCGTATGTTTGACATGTTTCGGATGTTTCGGATGTTTGACATGTTTTGGGTGTTTGACATGTTTCGGATGTTTCGTATGTTTGACATGTTTAGGGTGTTTGACATTTTTCGGATGTTTCGTATGTTTGACATGTTTCGGGTTTTTGTTATGTTTCGGATGTTTCGTATGTTTGACATTTTTCGGGTTTTTGACATGTTTCGGATGTTTCGTATGTTTGACATGTTTCGGATATTTCGTATGTTTGACATGTTTCGGGTGTTTGACATGTTTCGGATGTTTCGTATGTTTGACATGTTTCGGATGTTTCGGATGTTTGACATGTTTTGGGTGTTTGACATGTTTCGGATGTTTCGTATGTTTGACATGATTAGGGTGTTTGACATGTTTCGAATGTTTCGTATATTAGACATGTTTCGGGTGTTTCACATGTTTTGAATGTTTCGTATGTTTGACCTGTTTTGGGTGTTTCACATGTTTCGGATGTTTCGTATGTATGACATGTTTCAGGTGTTTGACATGTTTTGTATGTTTCGTATGTTTGACATGTTTCGGATGTTTCGTATGTTTGACATGTTTCGAATGTTTGACATGGTTCAGATGTTTCGTATGTTTGACATGTTTGGGGTGTTTGACATGTTTCGGATGTTTCGTATGTTTGTCATGTTTTGTATGTTTGACATGTTTTGGGTGTTTGACATGTTTTGGGTGTTTCACTAGTTTCGGATGTTTCGTATGTTTGACATGTTTCGGGTGTTTGACATGTTTCAGATGTTTCGTATGTTTGACATGTTTTGGATGTTTCGTATGTTTGACATGTTTAGAGTGTTTGACATGTTTCGGATGTTTTAGTATGTTTGACATGTTTCGGATGTTTCGTATGTTTGACATGTTTCGGGTGTTTGACATGTTTCGGATATTTTGTATGTTTAACATGTTTCGGGTGTTTGACATGTTTCGGATGTTTCGTATGTTTGACATGTTTCGTATTTTTGACATGTTTAGAGTGTTTGACATGTTTCGGATGTTTCGTATGTTTGACATGTTTCAGGTGTTTGACATGTTTCGGATGTCTCATATGTTTGACATGTTTAGGCTGTTTAACATGTTTCGGATGTTTGACATGTTTTGGATGTTTCGTATGTTTGACATATTACGGGTGTTTGACATGTTTCGGATGTTTCGTATATTGACATGTTTCGGATGTTTAACATGTTTCGAATGTTTTGTATGTTTGACATGTTTCGGGTTTTTGACATGTTTCGGATGTTTCGTATGTTTGACATGTTTCGGATGTTTCGTATGTTTGACATGTTTCGGGTGTTTGACATGTTTCGGATGTTTCGTATGTTTGACATGTTTCGGGTGTTTGACATGTTTAGAATGTTTCGTATGTTAGACATGTTTCGGGTGTTTCACATGTTTTGAATGTTTCGTATGTTTGACATGTTTTGGGTGTTTCACATGTTTCGGATGTTTCGTATGTATGACATGTTTCAGGTGTTTGACATGTTTTGTATGTTTCGTATGTTTGACATGTTTCGGGTATTTGACATGTTTTGGGTGTTTTACTAGTTTCGGATGTTTCGTATGTTTGACGTGTTTCGGGTGTTTGACATGTTTCAGATGTTTCGTTTGTTTGACATGTTTCGTATGTTTGACATGTCTAGAGTGTTTGACATGTTTCGGATGTTTCGTATGTTTAACATGTTACAGGTGTTTGACATGTTTCGGATGTCTAATATGTTTGACATGCTTAGGCTGTCTAACATGTTTCGGATGTTTGACATGTTTCGGATTTTTCGTATGTTTGACATATTTTGGGTGTTTGACATGTTTCGGATGTTTCGTATATTGACATGTTTCGGATGTTTAACATGTTTCGAATATTTTGTATGCTTGATATGTTTCCGGTGCTTGACATTTTTTAGATGTTTCGTATGTTTGACATGTTTCTGGTGTTTGTTATGTTTCAAATGTTTCGTATGTTTGACATGTTTTGGAAAATTGACATTTTTCGGATGTTTCGTATGTTTGACATGTTTCGGGTGTTTGTTATGTTTCGGATGTTTCGTATGTTTGACATTTTTCGGGTTTTTGACATGTTTCGGATGTTTCGTATGTTTGACATGTTTCGGATGTTTCGTATGTTTGACATGTTTTGGGTGTTTGACATGTTTCGGATGTTTCGTATGTTTGACATGTTTCGGATGTTTCGGATGTTTGACATGTTTTGGGTGTTTGACATGTTTCGGATGTTTCGTATGTTTGACATGTTTAGGGTGTTTGACATGTTTCGAATGTTTCGTATGTTAGACATGTTTCGGGTGTTTCACATGTTTTGAATGTTTCGTATGTTTGACCAGTTTTGGGTGTTTCACATGTTTCGGATGTTTCGTATGTATGACATGTTTCAGGTGTTTGACATGTTTTGTATGTTTCGTATTTTTGACATGTTTCGGATGTTTCGTATGTTTGACATGTTTCGAATGTTTGACATGTTTCAGATGTTTCGTATGTTTGACATGTTTCGTATGTTTGACATGTTTTGGGTGTTTGACATGTTTTGGGTGTTTCACTAGTTTCGGATGTTTCGTATGTTTGACATGTTTCGGGTGTTTGACATGTTTCAGATGTTTCGTATGTTTGACATGTTTCGGATGTTTCGTATGTTTGACATGTTTCGGGTGTTTGACATGTTTCAGATGTTTCGTATGTTTGACATGTTTCGGATGTTTCGTATTTTTGACATGTTTAGAGTGTTTGACATGTTTCGGATGTTTCGCATGTTTGACATGTTTTGGGTGTTTGACATGTTTCGGATGTTTCGTATGTTTGACATGTTTCAGGTGTTTGACATGTTTCGTATGTTTGACATGTTTCGGAAGTTTCGTATGTTTGACATATTTCGGGTGTTTGACATGTTTCAGATGTCTCGTATGTTTGACATGTTTCGGGTGTTTGACATGTTTCGGATGTTTCGTATGTTTGACATGTTTCGAGTGTTTGACATGTTTCGAATGTTTGACATTTTCGTCTATTTGCCATGTTTCGGGTATTCGAAATGTTTTGGGTGTTTGACTAGTTTCGGATGTTTCGTATGTTTGACATGTTTCGGGTGTTTGACATGTTTCGAATGTTTCGTATGTTTGACATGTTTCGGGTGTTTGACATGTTTTGAATAATTCGTATGTTGGACATGTTTTAAGTATTTCACGTGTTTCGGATGTTTCGTATGTTTGACATGTTTCCGGTGTTTGACATAATTCAGATGTTTTGTATGTTTGACATGTTTCGGGTGTTTGACATGTTTCAAATGATTCGTATGTTTGACATGTTTTGGGTGTTTGACATGTTTCAGATGTTTCGTATGTTTGACATGTTTCGGATATTTCGTATGTTTGACATGTTTCGGGTGTTTGACATGTTTCAGATGTTTCGTATTTTTGACATGTTTCGGATGTTTCGTATGTTTGACATGTTTAGAGTGTTTGACATGTTTCAGATGTTTCGTATGTTTGACATGTTTCGGGTGCTTGACATGTTTCAGGTGTTTAAAATGTTTCGGATGTCTAATATTTTTGACATGTTTAGGCTGTTTAACATGTTTTGGATGTTTGACATGTTTCGGATGTTTCGTATGTTTGACATATTTCGGGTGTTTGACATGTTTCGAATGTTTCGTATATTGACATGTTTCGGATGTTTGACATGTTTCGAATATTTTGTATGTTTGACATGTTTCGGGTGCTTGACATTTTTTGGATGTTTCGAATGTTTGAAATGTTTCGTATGTTTGACATGTTTTGGAAAATTGACATTTTTCGAATGTTTCGTATGTTTGACATGTTTCGGGTGTTTGTTATGTTTCGGATGTTTCTTATGTTTAACAATTTTTGGATGTTTCGTATGTTTGACATGTTTCGGGTGTTTGACATGTTTCGGATGTTACGTATGTTTGACATGTTTCGGATGTTTCGTATGTTAGACATGTTTCGGGTGTTTCACATATTTGAATGTTTCGTATGTTTGACATGTTTTGAATGTTTCACATGTTTTGGATGTTTCGTATGTATGACATGTTTCAGGTGTTTGACATGTTTTGTATGTTTCGTATGTTCGACATGTTTCAGATGTTTCGTATGTTTTACATGTTTAGGGTGTTTGACATGTTTCGGACGTTTCGTATGTTTGACATGTTTCGTATGTTTGACATGTTTCGGGTGTTTGACATGTTTTGGGTGTTTGACTAGTTTCGGATGTTTCGGATGTTTGACATGTTTTGTATGTTTGACATGTTTCGGGTGATTGACATGTTTTGGGTGTTTGACATGTTTCGGATGTTTTTGTATGTTTGACTTGTTTCGGGTGTTTGACATGTTTTGAATGTTTCGTATGTTTGACATGTTTCGCATGTTTGACATGTTTTGGGTGTTTGACATGTTTCGGATGTTTCGTATGTTTGACATGTTTCAGGTGTTTGACATGTTTCGGGTGTTTGACATGTTTCAAATGATTCGTATGTTTGACATGTTTCGGGTGTTTGACATGTTTCAGATGTTTTGTATGTTTGACATGTTTCGGATGTTTCGTATGTTTGACATCTTTCGGGTGTTTGACATGTTTCAGATGTTTCGTATGTTTGACATGTTTCTGATGTTTCGTATGTTTGACATGTTTGGAGTGTTTGACATGTTTCGGATGTTTCGTATGTTTGACATGTTTCAGGTGTTTGACATGTTTCGGATGTCTCATATGTTTGACATGTTTAGGCTGTTTAACATGTTTCGGATGTTTGACATGTTTCGGATGTTTCGTATGTTTGACATATTTCGTGTGTTTGACATGTTTCGGATGTTTCGTATATTGACATGTTTCGGATGTTTAACATGTTTCGAATGTTTTGTATGTTTGATATATTTCGGGTGCTTGACATTTTTCGGATGTTTCGTATGTTTGACATGTTTCGGGTGTTTGTTATGTTTCAAATGTTTCATATGTTTGACATGTTTTGGAAAATTGACATTTTTCGGATGTTTCGTATGTTTGACATGTTTTGGGTGTTTGTTATGTTTTGAATGTTTCGTAAGTTTGACATGTTTCGAGTGTTTGACATGTTTCGGATGTTTCGTATGTTTAACATGTTTCGTATATTTTACATGTTTCGTATGTTTGACATGTTTCGGGTGTTTGACATGTTTTGGGTGTTTCACTAGTTTCGGATGTTTCGTATGTTTGACGTGTTTCGGGTGTTTGACATGTTTCAGATGTTTCGTATGTTTGACATTTTTCGGATGTTTCGTATGTTTGACATGTCTAGAGTGTTTGACATGTTTCGGATGTTTCGTATGTTTAACATGTTACAGGTGTTTGACATGTTTCGGATGTCTCATATGTTTGACATGCTTAGGCTGTCTAACATGTTTCGGATGTTTGACATGTTTCGGATGTTTCGTATGTTTGACATATTTTGGGTATTTGACATGTTTCGGATGTTTCGTATATTGACATGTTTCGGATGTTTAACATGTTTCGAATATTTTGTATGCTTGATATGTTTCGGGTGCTTGACATTTTTTAGATGTTTCGGATGTTTGACATGTTTCTGGTGTTTGTTATGTTTCAAATGTTTTGTATGTTTGACATGTTTTGGAAAATTGACATTTTTCGGATGTTTCGTATGTTTGACATGTTTCGGGTGTTTGTTATGTTTCGGATGTTTCGTATGTTTGACATTTTTCGGGTTTTTGACATGTTTCGGATGTTTCGTATGTTTGACATGTTTCGGATGTTTCGTATGTTTGACATGTTTCGGGTGTTTGACATGTTTCGGATGTTTCGTATGTTTGACATGTTTCGGATGTTTCGGATGTTTGACATGTTTTGGGTGTTTGACATGTTTCGGATGTTTCGTATGTTTGACATGTTTAGGGTGTTTGACATGTTTCGAATGTTTCGTATGTTAGACATGTTTCGGGTGTTTCACATGTTTTGAATGTTTCGTATGTTTGACCAGTTTTGGGTGTTTCACATGTTTCGGATGTTTCGTATGTATGACATGTTTCAGGTGTTTGACATGTTTTGTATGTTTCGTATTTTTGTCATGTTTCGGATGTTTCGTATGTTTGACATGTTTCGAATGTTTGACATGTTTCAGATGTTTCGTATGTTTGACATGTTTCGTATGTTTGACATGTTTTGGGTGTTTGACATGTTTTGGGTGTTTCACTAGTTTCGGATGTTTCGTATGTTTGACATGTTTCGGGTGTTTGACATGTTTCAGATGTTTCGTATGTTTGACATGTTTCGGATGTTTCGTATGTTTGACATGTTTCGGGTGTTTGACATGTTTCAGATGTTTCGTATGTTTGACATGTTTCGGATGTTTCGTATTTTTGACATGTTTAGAGTGTTTGACATGTTTCGGATGTTTCGCATGTTTGACATGTTTTGGGTGTTTGACATGTTTCGGATGTTTCGTATGTTTGACATGTTTCAGGTGTTTGACATGTTTCGTATGTTTGACATGTTTCGGAAGTTTCCTATGTTTAACATATTTCGGGTGTTTGACATGTTTCAGATGTCTCGTATGTTTGACATGTTTCGGGTGTTTGACATGTTTCGGATGTTTCGTATGTTTGACATGTTTCGAGTGTTTGACATGTTTCGAATGTTTGACATTTTCGTCTATTTGCCATGTTTCGGGTATTTGAAATGTTTTGGGTGTTTGACTAGTTTTGGATGTTTCGTATGTTTGACATGTTTCGGGTGTTTGACATGTTTCGAATGTTTCGTATGTTTGACATGTTTCGGGTGTTTGACATGTTTTGAATAATTTGTATGTTCGACATGTTTTAAGTATTTCACGTGTTTCGGATGTTTCGTATGTTTGACATGTTTCCGGTGTTTGACATAATTCAGATGTTTTGTATGTTTGACATGTTTCGGGTGTTTGACATGTTTCAAATGATTCGTATGTTTGACATGTTTTGGGTGTTTGACATGTTTCAGATGTTTCGTATGTTTGACATGTTTCGGATGTTTCGTATGTTTGACATGTTTAAGGTGTTTGACATGTTTCAGATGTTTCGTATTTTTGACATGTTTCGGATGTTTCGTATGTTTGACATGTTTAGAGTGTTTGACATGTTTCAGATGTTTCGTATGTTTGACATGTTTCGGGTGCTTGACATGTTTCAGGTGTTTAAAATGTTTCGGATGTCTAATATTTTTGACATGTTTAGGCTGTTTAACATGTTTTGGATGTTTGACATGTTTCGGATGTTTCGTATGTTTGACATATTTCGGGTGTTTGACATGTTTCGAATGTTTCGTATATTGACATGTTTCGGATGTTTGACATGTTTCGAATATTTTGTATGTTTGACATGTTTCGGGTGCTTGACATTTTTCGGATGTTTCGAATGTTTGAAATGTTTCGTATGTTTGACATGTTTTGGAAAATTGACATTTTTCGAATGTTTCGTATGTTTGACATGTTTCGGGTGTTTGTTATGTTTCGGATGTTTCTTATGTTTTACAATTTTTGGATGTTTCGTATGTTTGACATGTTTCGGGTGTTTGACATGTTTCGGATGTTTCGTATGTTTGACATGTTTCGGGTGTTTCACATATTTGAATGTTTTGTATGTTTGACATGTTTTGAATGTTTCACATGTTTTGGATGTTTCGTATGTATGACATGTTTCAGGTGTTTGACATGTTTTGTATGTTTCGTATGTTCGACATGTTTCAGATGTTTCGTATGTTTTACATGTTTCGGGTGTTTGACATGTTTCGGACGTTTCGTATGTTTGACATGTTTCGTATGTTTGACATGTTTCGGGTGTTTGACATGTTTTGGGTGTTTGACTAGTTTCGGATGTTTCGTATGTTTGACATGTTTCGTATGTTTGACATGTTTCGGGTGATTGACATGTTTTGGGTGTTTGACATGTTTCGGATGTTTTTGTATGTTTGACTTGTTTCGGGTGTTTGACATGTTTTGAATGTTTCGTATGTTTGACATGTTTCGCATGTTTGACATGTTTTGGGTGTTTGACATGTTTCGGATGTTTCGTATGTTTGACATGTTTCAGGTGTTTGACATGTTTCGTATGTTTGACATGTTTCGGATGTTTCGTATGTTTGACATGTTTCGGGTGTTTGACATAATTCAGATGTTTTGTATGTTTGACATGTTTCGGGTGTTTGACATGTTTCAAATGATTCGTATGTTTGACATGTTTCGGGTGTTTGACATGTTTCAGATGTTTCGTATGTTTGACATGTTTCGGATGTTTCGTATGTTTGACATCTTTCGGGTGTTTGACATGTTTCAGATGTTTCGTATGTTTGACATGTTTCTGATGTTTCGTATGTTTGACATGTTTGGATTGTTTGACATGTTTCGGATGTTTCGTATGTTTGACATGTTTCAGGTGTTTGACATGTTTCGGATGTCTCATATGTTTGACATGTTTAGGCTGTTTAACATGTTTCGGATGTTTGACATATTTCGTGTGTTTGACATGTTTCGGATGTTTCGTATATTGACATGTTTCGGATGTTTAACATGTTTCGAATGTTTTGTATGTTTGATATATTTCGGGTGCTTGACATTTTTCGGATGTTTCGTATGTTTGACATGTTTCGGGTGTTTGTTATGTTTCAAATGTTTCATATGTTTGACATGTTTTGGAAAATTGACATTTTTCGGATGTTTCGTATGTTTGACATGTTTTGGGTGTTTGTTATGTTTTGAATGTTTCGTAAGTTTGACATGTTTCGAGTGTTTGACATGTTTCGGATGTTTCGTATGTTTAACATGTTTCGTATATTTTACATGTTTTGTATGTTTGACATGTTTCGGGTGTTTGACATGTTTTAGGTGTTTGACTTGTTTCGGATGTTTTGTATGTTTGACATATTTTAAGTGTTTGACATGTTTCGGATATTTCGTATGTTTGATATGTTTCGGGTGTTTGTCAATTTTGGGATGTTTCGTATGTTTGACATGTTTCGAATGTCTGACATGTTTCTGGTGTTTGACATGTTTCGGGTGTTTGACATATTTTGGGTGTTTAACTTGTTTCGGATGCTTTGTATGTTTGAAATGTTTCGAATGTTTGACATGTTTAGGTTGTTTGACATGTTTCGGATGTTTGGTATGTTTGACATACTTCGGGTGTTTCGTATGTTTGACATGTTTCGGGTGTGTGACATTTTTCGGATGTTTCGTATGTTTGACATTTTTCGGGTTTTTGACATGTTTCGGATGTTTCGTATGTTTGACATGTTTCGGATGTTTCGTATGTTTGACATGTTTCGTGTGTTTGACATGTTTCGGATGTTTCGTATGTTTGACATGTTTCGGATGTTTCGGATGTTTGACATGTTTTGGGTGTTTGACATGTTTCGGATGTTTCGTATGTTTGACATGTTTAGGGTGTTTGACATGTTTCGAATGTTTCGTATATTAGACATGTTTCGGGTGTTTCACATGTTTTGAATGTTTCGTATGTTTGACCTGTTTATGGTGTTTCACATGTTTCGGATGTTTCGTATGTATGACATGTTTCAGGTGTTTGACATGTTTTGTATGTTTCGTATGTTTGACATGTTTCGGATGTTTCGTATGTTTGACATGTTTCGAATGTTTGACATGTTTCAGATGTTTCGTATGTTTGACATGTTTGGGGTGTTTGACATGTTTCGGATGTTTCGTATGTTTGTCATGTTTTGTATGTTTGACATGTTTTGGGTGTTTGACATGTTTTGGGTGTTTCACTAGTTTCGGATGTTTCGTATGTTTGACATGTTTCGGTTGTTTGACATGTTTCAGATGTTTCGTATGTTTGACATGTTTTGGATGTTTCGTATGTTTGACATGTTTAGATTGTTTGACATGTTTCGGATGTTTCGTATGTTTGACATGTTTCGGATGTTTCGTATGTTTGACATGTTTCGGGTGTTTGACATGTTTCGGATGTTTTGTATGTTTAACATTTTTCGGGTGTTTGACATGTTTCAGATGTTTCGTATGTTTGACATGTTTCATATGTTTGACATGTTTAGAGTGTTTGACATGTTTAGGATGTTTCGTATGTTTGACATGTTTCAGGTGTTTGACATGTTTCGGATGTCTCATATGTTTGACATGTTTAGGCTGTTTAACATGTTTCGGATGTTTGACATGTTTTGGATATTTCGTATGTTTGACATATTACGGGTGTTTGACATGTTTTGGATGTTTCGTATATTGACATGTTTCGGATGTTTAACATGTTTCGAATGTTTTGTATGTTTGACATGTTTCGGGTTTTTGACATGTTTCGGATGTTTCGTATGTTTGACATGTTTCGGATGTTTCGTATGTTTGACATTTTTCGGGTGTTTGACATGTTTCGGATGTTTCGTATGTTTGACATGTTTCGGATGTTTCGGATGTTTGACATGTTTGGGGTATTTGACATGTTTCGAATGTTTCGTATGTTTGACATGTTTCGGGTGTTTGACATGTTTAGAATGTTTCGTATGTTAGACATGTTTCGTGTGTTTCACATGTTTTGAATGTTTCGTATGTTTGACATGTTTTGGGTGTTTCACATGTTTCGGATGTTTCGTATGTATGACATGTTTCAGGTGTTTGACATGTTTTGTATGTTTCGTATGTTTGACATGTTTCGGATGTTTCGTATGTTTGACATGTTTCGGGTTTTTGACATGTTTCAGATGTTTCGTATGTTTGACATGTTTCGGGTGTTTGACATGTTTCGGATGTTTCGTTTGTTTGACATGTTTCGTATGTTTGACATGTTTCGGGTGTTTGACATGTTTTGGGTGTTTCACTAGTTTCGGATGTTTCGTATGTTTGACGTGTTTCGGGTGTTTGACATGTTTCAGATATTTCGTATGTTTGACATGTTTCGGATGTTTCGTATGTTTGACATGTCTAGAGTGTTTGACATGTTTCGGATGTTTCGTATGTTTAACATGTTACAGGTGTTTGACATGTTTCGGATGTCTCATATGTTTGACATGCTTAGGCTGTTTAACATGTTTCGGATGTTTGACATGTTTCGGATGTTTCGTATGTTTGACATATTTTGGGTGTTTGACATGTTTCGGATGTTTCGTATATTGACATGTTTCGGATGTTTAACATGTTTCGAATATTTTGTATGCTTGATATGTTTCGGGTGCTTGACATTTTTCAGATGTTTCGTATGTTTGACATGTTTCTGGTGTTTGTTATGTTTCAAATGTTTCGTATGTTTGACATGTTTTGGAAAATTGACATTTTTCGGATGTTTCGTATGTTTGACATGTTTCGGGTGTTTGTTATGTTTCGGATGTTTCGTATGTTTGACATTTTTCGGGTTTTTGACATGTTTCGGATGTTTCGTATGTTTGACATGTTTCGGATGTTTCGTATGTTTGACATGTTTCGGGTGTTTGACATGTTTCGGATGTTTCATATGTTTGACATGTTTCGGATGTTTCGGATGTTTGACATGTTTTGGGTGTTTGACATGTTTCGGATGTTTCGTATGTTTGACATGTTTAGGGTGTTTGACATGTTTCGAATGTTTCGTATGTTAGACATTTTTCGGGTGTTTTACATGTTTTGAATGTTTCGTATGTTTGACCAGTTTTGGTTGTTTCACATGTTTCGAATGTTTCGTATGTATGACATGTTTCAGGTGTTTGACATGTTTTGTATGTTTCGTATTTTTGACATGTTTCGGATGTTTCGTATGTTTGACATGTTTCGAATGTTTGACATGTTTCAGATGTTTCGTATGTTTGACATGTTTCGTATGTTTGACATGTTTTGGGTGTTTGACATGTTTTGGGTGTTTCACTAGTTTCGGATGTTTCGTATGTTTCACATGTTTCGGGTGTTTGACATGTTTCAGATTTTTCGTATGTTTGACATGTTTCTGATGTTTCGTATGTTTGACATGTTTCGGGTGTTTGACATGTTTCAGATGTTTCGTATGTTTGACATGTTTCGGATGTTTCGTATTTTTGACATGTTTAGAGTGTTTGACATGTTTCGGATGTTTCGCATGTTTGACATGTTTTGGGTGTTTGACATGTTTCGGATGTTTCGTATGTTTGACATGTTTCAGGTGTTTGACATGTTTCGGATGTCTCATATGTTTGACATGTTTAGGCTGTTTAACATGTTTCGGATGTTTGACATGTTTTGGATGTTTCGTATGTTTGACATATTACGGGTGTTTGACATGTTTTGGATGTTTCGTATATTGACAAGTTTCGGATGTTTAACATGTTTCGAATGTTTTGTATGTTTGACATGTTTCGGGTTTTTGACATGTTTCGGATGTTTCGTATGTTTGACATGTTTCGGATGTTTCGTATGTTTGACATGTTTCGGGTGTTTGACATGTTTCGGATGTTTCGTATGTTTGACATGTTTCGGATGTTTCGGATGTTTGACATGTTTGGGGTATTTGACATGTTTCGAATGTTTCGTATGTTTGACATGTTTCGGGTGTTTGACATGTTTAGAATGTTTCGTATGTTAGACATGTTTCGGGTGTTTCACATGTTTTGAATGTTTCGTATGTTTGACATGTTTTGGGTGTTTCACATGTTTCGGATGTTTCGTATGTATGACATGTTTCAGGTGTTTGACATGTTTTGTATGTTTCGTATGTTTGACATGTTTCGGATGTTTCGTATGTTTGACATGTTTCGGGTTTTTGACATGTTTCAGATGTTTCGTATGTTTGACATGTTTCGGGTGTTTGACATGTTTCGGATGTTTCGTTTGTTTGACATGTTTCGTATGTTTGACATGTTTCGGGTGTTTGACATGTTTTGGGTGTTTCACTAGTTTCGGATGTTTCGTATGTTTGACGTGTTTCGGGTGTTTGACATGTTTCAGATGTTTCGTATGTTTGACATGTTTCGGATGTTTCGTATGTTTGACATGTCTAGAGTGTTTGACATGTTTCGGATGTTTCGTATGTTTAACATGTTACAGGTGTTTGACATGTTTCGGATGTCTCATATGTTTGACATGTTTAGGCTGTTTAACATGTTTCGGATGTTTGACATGTTTCGGATATTTCGTATGTTTGACATATTTTGGGTGTTTGACATGTTTCGGATGTTTCGTATATTGACATGTTTCGGATGTTTAACATGTTTCGAATATTTTGTATGCTTGATATGTTTCGGGTGCTTGACATTTTTCAGATGTTTCGTATGTTTGACATGTTTCTGGTGTTTGTTATGTTTCAAATGTTTCGTATGTTTGACATGTTTTGGAAAATTGACATTTTTCGGATGTTTCGTATGTTTGACATGTTTCGGGTGTTTGTTATGTTTCGGATGTTTCGTATGTTTGACATTTTTCGGGTTTTTGACATGTTTTGGATGTTTCGTATGTTTGACATGTTTCGGATGTTTCGTATGTTTGACATGTTTCGGGTGTTTGACATGTTTCGGATGTTTCGTATGTTTGACATGTTTCGGATGTTTCGGATGTTTGACATGTTTTGGGTGTTTGACATGTTTCGGATGTTTCGTATGTTTGACATGTTTATGGTGTTTGACATGTTTCGAATGTTTCGTATATTAGACATGTTTCGGGTGTTTCACATGTTTTGAATGTTTCGTATGTTTGACCTGTTTTGGGTGTTTCACATGTTTCGGATGTTTCGTATGTATGACATGTTTCAGGTGTTTGACATGTTTTGTAAGTTTCGTATGTTTGACATGTTTCGGATGTTTCGTATGTTTGACATGTTTCGAATGTTTGACATGTTTCAGATGTTTCGTATGTTTGACATGTTTGGGGTGTTTGACATGTTTCGGATGTTTCGTATGTTTGACATGTTTTGTATGTTTGACATGTTTTGGGTGTTTGACATGTTTTGGGTGTTTCACTTGTTTCGGATGTTTCGTATGTTTGACATGTTTCGTGTATTTGACATGTTTCAGATGTTTTGTATGTTTGACATGTTTCGGATGTTTCGTATGTTTGACATGTTTCGGGTGTTTGACATGTTTCAGATGTTTCGTATGTTTGACATGTTTTGGATGTTTCGTATGTTTGACATGTTTAGAGTGTATGACATGTTTCGGATGTTTCGTATGTTTGACATGTTTCAGGTGTTTGACATGTTTCGGATGTTTCGGATATTTGACATGTTTCGGATGTTTCGGATAATTGCCATAAGTATACGTAAAATAATAGTATCGTATCCCTCCGACTCTAGCAAACATGATAGTTACTTGGCGATAAGGAAATAGTGTCCCCGGTATCAAGGTAGACAATCAAAAATTGTCAAGAAAGGGAGAGTTTATAATGTTATGAAATTAGCCTTGTTCTATCCTAAGAACGCTTGCTGCAACTGTAATCCACAAACATATCAAAAGTATTGTAATATATATCGGTGGCATTCCACTTGTTGTTCAAATTTTTTCTAGATATTTTCTATATTTTCTGTAGTTAAAAAAATGATATCCTGCTGAGAATATTTGACTTTGGTAAAAACTTTCAACATGTATGTAATTTGACTTTAGTATCAATTTCTGGCTGTTGCTTTCACCAATTGACAGCAGCAAAAGAATTATAAATAAAAAAAACATGATAAGCGAGATGATCAGAGTTAATAGACTATAAGGCCTCTCTTTTGATCTGTGATGAGATAACTGCTAAATCAAAGGAATGAAAAAATTTTGTTTGTAAAGAGATAAGCACTAAATATATTTTCGGACAAAATTGCAAGTTTTAGAATATCCTAATACAGTTATTTATTTGTTTAAAAAATGAAGAAAAAAAAAAACAAAAAAAAATTATACATCGTCGGGGACTTGAACTCACTACCTTTGCCATGAAAAGCCAATGTTCTACACAACTGCCACGCGGCACAAGTAACAATAGAAAATATACGTTATTTATGAAAAACACTTTAATCAAATTTTCTTACTGAAAGATCAATCTAATTTTTAAAAATGCTGCCTAAAAATGTTGAATTTTATATAAAGTATTCAATTGTATATGTTTTAAAACATTATTAGTAAAATAAAAATGCATTTTTAATGCTGACGGCATATTTGACATTCAGAGTTCTAAATCTAGTATTATTTATATAGATTAAAAATAGATGACATCTTTTTCAAGAGTTATTCATCCTGCTAAGAATGACCCTACCGTTTTTTATTTTTGTAGTACAAAGACATAGAGAACTCTATAGTTGCTTAAATAAGAAAAATTAGCATTTTTTTTTTAAATAAATTTAATTTTTCACTAGAAACTTAAATTTGCATAAATGTAATAAATTGATTTTAAAAGTCATTATTATAACAATTTTACAAACAAACAACAAATTTTATTCATTTTTTGGGACAATTTATAGTTTTTTTTGAATATAGTACATTAAAAAAATCTACCAATTTTAAGTTTAATATTTAGTTTATATAAATAGAAAACTTGTCATTTTGTCTCACTGTTACGCACAATAGAATTGTATCCATTCAGACATGTCAAACACCCGAAACATGTCAAACATACGAAACATCTGAAACATGTCAAACACCCGAAACATGTCAAACATACGAAACATCCGAAACTAGTGAAACACCCAAAACATGTCAAACACCCAAAACATGTCAAACATACGAAACATGTCAAACATACGAAACATCTGAAACATGTCAAACATTCGAAACATGTCAAACATACGAAACATCCGAAACATGTCAAAAATACGAAACATACAAAACATGTCAAACACCTGAAACATGTCATACATACGAAACATCCGAAACATGTGAAACACCCAAAACTGGTCAAACATACGAAACATTAAAAACATGTGAAACACCCGAAACATGTCTAACACCCGAAACATTCGAAACATGTCAAACACCCTAAACATGTCAAACATACGAAACATCCGAAACATGTCAAACACCCAAAACATGTCAAACATCCGAAACATCCGAAACATGTCAAACATACGAAACATCCGAAACATGTCAAACACCCGAAACATGTCAAACATACGAAACATCCGAAACATGTCAAACATACGAAACATCCGATACATGTCAAAAACCCGAAAAATGTCTAACATACGAAACATCCGAAACATAACAAACACCCGAAACATGTCAAACATACGAAACATCCGAAAAATGTCAATTTTCCAAAACATGTCAAACATACGAAACATTTGAAACATAACAAACACCTGAAACATGTCAAACATACGAAACATCCGAAACATGTCAAACACTCTAAACATGTCAAACATACGAAACATGTCAAACATACGAAACATCTGAAACATGTCAAACACCCGAAACATGTTAAACATACAAAACATCCGAAACATGTCAAACACCCGAAACATGTCAAACATACGAAACATCCGAAACATGTCAAACATCCGAAACATCCGAAACATGTCAAACACTCTAAACATGTCAAACATACGAAACATCCAAAACATGTCAAACATACGAAACATCTGAAACATGTCAAACACCCGAAACATGTCAAATATACGAAACATCCGAAACTAGTGAAACACCCAAAACATGTCAAACACCCAAAACATGTCAAACATACAAAACATGACAAACATACGAAACATCCGAAACATGTCAAACACCCCAACCATGTCAATATACGAAACATCCGAAACATGTCAAACACCCAAAATATGTCAAACATACGAAACATCCGAAACATGTCAAACATCCGAAACATGTTAAACAGCCTAAGCATGTCAAACATATGAGACATCCGAAACATGTCAAACACCTGTAACATGTTAAACATACGAAACATCCGAAACATGTCAAACACTCTAGACATGTCAAACATACGAAACATCCGAAACATGTCAAACATACGAAACATCTGAAACATGTCAAACACCCGAAACACGTCAAACATACGAAACATCCGAAACTAGTGAAACACCCAAAACATGTCAAACACCCGAAACATGTCAAACATACGAAACATGTCAAACAAACGAAACATCCGAAACATGTCAAACACCCGAAACATGTCAAACATACGAAACATCTGAAACATGTCAAAAACCCGAAACATGTCAAACATACGAAACATCCGAAACATGTCAAACATACGAAACATACAAAACATGTCAAACACCTGAAACATGTCATACATACGAAACATCCGAAACATGTGAAACACCCAAAACATGTCAAACATACGAAACATTCAAAACATGTGAAACACCCGAAACATGTCTAACATACGAAACATTCTAAACATGTCAAACACCCGAAACATGTCAAACATACGAAACATTCGAAACATGTCAAATACCCCAAACATGTCAAACATCCGAAACATCCGAAACATGTCAAACATACGAAACATCCGAAACATGTCAAACACCCGAAACATGTCAAACATACGAAACATCCGAAACTTGTCAAACATACGAAACATCCGAAACATGTCAAAAACCCGAAACATGTCAAACATACAAAACATTCGAAACATGTTAAACATCTGAAACATGTCAATATACGAAACATCCGAAACATGTCAAACACCCGTAATATGTCAAACATACGAAACATCCAAAACATGTCAAACATCCGAAACATGTTAAACAGCCTAAACATGTCAAACATATGAGACATCCGAAACATGTCAAACACCTGAAACATGTCAAACATACGAAACATCCGAAACATGTCAAACACTCTAAACATGTCAAACATACGAAACATGTCAAACATACGAAACATCTGAAAAATGTCAAACACCCGAAACATGTTAAACATACAAAACATCCGAAACATGTCAAACACCCGAAACATGTCAAACATACGAAACATCCGAAACATGTCAAACATACGAAACATCCGAAACATGTCAAACACTCTAAACATGTCAAACATACGAAACATCCAAAACATGTCAAACATACGAAACATCCGAAACATGTCAAACACCCGTAATATGTCAAACATACGAAACATCCAAAACATGTCAAACATCCGAAACATGTTAAACAGCCTAAACATGTCAAACATATGAGACATCCGAAACATGTCAAACACCTGAAACATGTCAAACATACGAAACATCCGAAACATGTTAAACACTCTAAACATGTCAAACATACGAAACATGTCAAACATACGAAACATCTGAAACATGTCAAACACCCGAAACATGTTAAACATACAAAACATCCGAAACATGTCAAACACCCGAAACATGTCAAACATACGAAACATCCGAAACATGTCAAACATACGAAACATCCAAAACATGTCAAACACTCTAAACATGTCAAACATACGAAACATCCAAAACATGTCAAACATACGAAACATCTGAAACATGTCAAACACCCGAAACATGTCAAATATACGAAACATCCGAACTAGTGAAACAGCCAAAACATGTCAAACACCCAAAACATGTCAAACATACAAAACATGACAAACATACGAAACATCCGAAACATGTCAAACACCCCAAACATGTCAAACATATGAAACATCTGAAACATGTCAATCATTCGAAACATGTCAAACATACGAAACATCCGAAACATGTCAAACATACGAAACATACAAAACATGTCAAACACCTGAAACATGTCATACATACGAAACATCCGAAACATGTGAAACACCCAAAACAGGTCAAACATACGAAACATTCAAAACATGTGAAACACCCGAAACATGTCAAACATACGAAACATCCGAAACATGTCAAACATACGAAACATCCGAAACATGTCAAAAACCCGAAAAATGTCAAACATACGAAACATCCGAAAAATGTCAGACACCCGAAACATGTGAAACATACGAAACACCCGAAGTATGTCAAACATACCAAACATCCGAAACATGTCAAACAACCTAAACATGTCAAACATTCGAAACATGTCAAACATACAAAGCATCCGAAACAAGTTAAACACCCAAAATATGTCAAACACCCGAAACATGTCAAACACTCTAGACATGTCAAACATACGAAACATCCGAAACATGTTTCGAATGTCTGACATGTTTCTGGTGTTTGACATGTTTCGGATGTTTCGTATGTTTAACATGTTACAGGTGTTTGACATGTTTCGGATGTCTCATATGTTTGACATGTTTAGGCTGTTTAACATGTTTCGGATGTTTGACATGTTTCGGATGTTTCGTATGTTTGACATATTTTGGGTGTTTGACATGTTTCGGATGTTTCGTATATTGACATGTTTCGGATGTTTAACATGTTTCGAATATTTTGTATGCTTGATATGTTTGGGGTGCTTGACATTTTACAGATGTTTCTTATGTTTGAAATGTTTCTGGTGTTTGTTATGTTTCAAATGTTTCGTATGTTTGACATGTTTTGGAAAATTGACATTTTTCGGATGTTTCGTATGTTTGACATGTTTCGGGTGTTTGTTATGTTTCGGATGTTTCGTATGTTTGACATTTTTCGGGTTTTTGACATGTTTCGGATGTTTCGTATGTTTGACATGTTTCGGATGTTTCGTATGTTTGACATGTTTCGGGTGTTTGACATGTTTCGGATGTTTCGTATGTTTGACATGTTTCGGATGTTTCGGATGTTTGACATGTTTTGGGTGTTTGACATGTTTCGGATGTTTCGTATGTTTGACATGTTTAGGGTGTTTGACATTTTTCGGATGTTTCGTATGTTTGACATGTTTCGGGTGTTTGTTATGTTTCGGATGTTTCGTATGTTTGACATTTTTCGGGTTTTTGACATGTTTCGGATGTTTCGTATGTTTGACATGTTTCGGATGTTTCGTATGTTTGACATGTTTCGGGTGTTTGACATGTTTCGGATGTTTCGTATGTTTGACATGTTTCGGATGTTTCGGATGTTTGACATGTTTTGGGTGTTTGACATGTTTCGGATGTTTCGTATGTTTGACATGATTAGGGTGTTTGACATGTTTCGAATGTTTCGTATATTAGACATGTTTCGGGTGTTTCACATGTTTTGAATGTTTCGTATGTTTGACCTGTTTTGGGTGTTTCACATGTTTCGGATGTTTCGTATGTATGACATGTTTCAGGTGTTTGACATGTTTTGTATGTTTCGTATGTTTGACATGTTTCGGATGTTTCGTATGTTTGACATGTTTCGAATGTTTGACATGGTTCAGATGTTTCGTATGTTTGACATGTTTGGGGTGTTTGACATGTTTCGGATGTTTCGTATGTTTGTCATGTTTTGTATGTTTGACATGTTTTGGGTGTTTGACATGTTTTGGGTGTTTCACTAGTTTCGGATGTTTCGTATGTTTGACATGTTTCGGGTGTTTGACATGTTTCAGATGTTTCGTATGTTTGACATGTTTTGGATGTTTCGTATGTTTGACATGTTTAGAGTGTTTGACATGTTTCGGATGTTTCGTATGTTTGACATGTTTCGGATGTTTTGTATGTTTGACATGTTTCGGGTGTTTGACATGTTTCGGATGTTTTGTATGTTTAACATGTTTCGGGTGTTTGACATGTTTCGGATGTTTCGTATGTTTGACATGTTTCGTATTTTTGACATGTTTAGAGTGTTTGACATGTTTCGGATGTTTCGTATGTTTGACATGTTTCAGGTGTTTGACATGTTTCGGATGTCTCATATGTTTGACATGTTTAGGCTATTTAACATGTTTCGGATGTTTGACATGTTTTGGATGTTTCGTATGTTTGACATATTACGGGTGTTTGACATGTTTCGGATGTTTCGTATATTGACATGTTTTGGATGTTTAACATGTTTCGAATGTTTTGTATGTTTGACATGTTTCGGGTTTTTGACATGTTTCGGATGTTTCGTATGTTTGACATGTTTCGGATGTTTCGTATGTTTGACATGTTTCGGGTGTTTGACATGTTTCGGATGTTTCGTATGTTTGACATGTTTCGGGTGTTTGACATGTTTCGGATGTTTCGTATGTTTGACATGTTTCGGATGTTTCGGATGTTTGACATGTTTGGGGTATTTGACATGTTTCGTATGTTTGACATGTTTCGGGTGTTTGACATGTTTAGAATGTTTCGTATGTTAGACATGTTTCGGGTGTTTCACATGTTTTGAATGTTTCGTATGTTTGACATGTTTTGGGTGTTTCACATGTTTCGGATGTTTCGTATGTATGACATGTTTCAGGTGTTTGACATGTTTTGTATGTTTCGTATGTTTGACATGTTTCGGATGTTTCGTATGTTTGACATATTTCGGGTTTTTGACATGTTTCAGATGTTTCGTATGTTTGACATGTTTCGGGTGTTTGACATGTTTCGGATGTTTCGTTTGTTTGACATGTTTCGTATGTTTGACATGTTTCGGGTGTTTGACATGTTTTGGGTGTTTCACTAGTTTCGGATGTTTCGTATGTTTGACGTGTTTCGGGTGTTTGACATGTTTCAGATGTTTCGTATGTTTGACATTTTTCGGATGTTTCGTATGTTTGACATGTCTAGAGTGTTTGACATGTTTCGGATGTTTCGTATGTTTAACATGTTACAGGTGTTTGACATGTTTCGGATGTCTCATATGTTTGACATGCTTAGGCTGTCTAACATGTTTCGAATGTTTGACATGTTTCGGATGTTTCGTATGTTTGACATATTTTGGGTGTTTGACATGTTTCGGATGTTTCGTATGTTTGACATATTTTGGGTGTTTGACATGTTTCGGATGTTTCGTATATTGACATGTTTCGGATGTTTAACATGTTTCGAATATTTTGTATGCTTGATATGTTTCGGGTGCTTGACATTTTTTAGATGTTTCGTATGTTTGACATGTTTCTGGTGTTTGTTATGTTTCAAATGTTTCGTATGTTTGACATGTTTTGGAAAATTGACATTTTTCGGATGTTTCGTATGTTTGACATGTTTCGGGTGTTTGTTATGTTTCGGATGTTTCGTATGTTTGACATTTTTCGGGTTTTTGACATGTTTCGGATGTTTCGTATGTTTGACATGTTTCGGATGTTTCGTATGTTTGACATGTTTCGGGTGTTTGACATGTTTCGGATGTTTCGTATGTTTGACATGTTTCGGATGTTTCGGATGTTCGACATGTTTTGGGTGTTTCACATGTTTCGAATGTTTCGTATGTTTGACATGTTTAGGGTGTTTGACATGTTTCGAATGTTTCGTATGTTAGACATGTTTCGGGTGTTTCACATGTTTTGAATGTTTCGTATGTTTGACCTGTTTTGGGTGTTTCACATGTTTCGGATGTTTCGTATGTATGACATGTTTCAGGTGTTTGACATGTTTTGTATGTTTCGTATTTTTGACATGTTTCGGATGTTTCGTATGTTTGACATGTTTCGAATGTTTGACATGTTTCAGATGTTTCGTATGTTTGACATGTTTCGTATGTTTGACATGTTTTGGGTGTTTGACATGTTTTGGGTGTTTCACTAGTTTCGGATGTTTCGTATGTTTGACATGTTTCGGGTGTTTGACATGTTTCAGATGTTTCGTATGTTTGAAATGTTTCGGATGTTTCGTATGTTTGACATGTTTCGGGTGTTTGACATGTTTCAGATGTTTCGTATGTTTGACATGTTTCGGATGTTTCGTATTTTTGACATGTTTAGAGTGTTTGACATGTTTCGGATGTTTCGCATGTTTGACATGTTTTGGGTGTTTGACATGTTTCGGATGTTTCGTATGTTTGACATGTTTCAGGTGTTTGACATGTTTCGTATGTTTGACATGTTTCGGAAGTTTCGTATGTTTGACATATTTCGGGTGTTTGACATGTTTCAGATGTCTCGTATGTTTGACATGTTTCGGGTGTTTGACATGTTTCGGATGTTTCGTATGTTTGACATGTTTCGAGTGTTTGACATGTTTCGAATGTTTGACATTTTCGTCTATTTGCCATGTTTCGGGTATTTGAAATGTTTTGGGTGTTTGACTAGTTTCGGATGTTTCGTATGTTTGACATGTTTCGGGTGTTTGACATGTTTCGAATGTTTCGTATGTTTGACATGTTTCGGGTGTTTGACATGTTTTGAATAATTCGTATGTTGGACATGTTTTAAGTATTTCACGTGTTTCGGATGTTTCGTATGTTTGACATGTTTCCGGTGTTTGACATAATTCAGATGTTTTGTATGTTTGACATGTTTCGGGTGTTTGACATGTTTCAAATGATTCGTATGTTTGACATGTTTTGGGTGTTTGACATGTTTCAGATGTTTCGTATGTTTGACATGTTTCGGATGTTTCGTATGTTTGACATGTTTCGGGTGTTTGACATGTTTCAGATGTTTCGTATTTTTGACATGTTTCGGATGTTTCGTATGTTTGACATGTTTAGAGTGTTTGACATGTTTCAGATGTTTCGTATGTTTGACATGTTTCGGGTGCTTGACATGTTTCAGGTGTTTAAAATGTTTCGGATGTCTAATATTTTTGACATGTTTAGGCTGTTTAACATGTTTTGGATGTTTGACATGTTTCGGATGTTTCGTATGTTTGACATATTTCGGGTGTTTGACATGTTTCGAATGTTTCGTATACTGACATGTTTCGGATGTTTGACATGTTTCGAATATTTTGTATGTTTGACATGTTTCGGGTGCTTGACATTTTTCGGATGTTTCGAATGTTTGAAATGTTTCGTATGTTTGACATGTTTTGGAATATTGACATTTTTCGAATGTTTCGTATGTTTGACATGTTTCGGGTGTTTGTTATGTTTCGGATGTTTCTTATGTTTAACAATTTTTTGATGTTTCGTATGTTTGACATGTTTCGGGTGTTTGACATGTTTCGGATGTTACGTATGTTTGACATGTTTCGGATGTTTCGTATGTTAGACATGTTTCGGGTGTTTCACATATTTGAATGTTTCGTATGTTTGACATGTTTTGAATGTTTCACATGTTTTGGATGTTTCGTATGTATGACATGTTTCAGGTGTTTGACATGTTTTGTATGTTTCGTATGTTCGACCTGTTTCAGATGTTTCGTATGTTTTACATGTTTCGGGTGTTTGACATGTTTCGGACGTTTCGTATGTTTGACATGTTTCGTATGTTTGACATGTTTCGGGTGTTTGACATGTTTTGGGTGTTTGACTAGTTTCGGATGTTTCGTATGTTTGACATGTTTCGTATGTTTGACATGTTTCGGGTGATTGACATGTTTTGGGTGTTTGACATGTTTCGGATGTTTTTGTATGTTTGACTTGTTTCGGGTATTTGACATGTTTTGAATGTTTCGTATGTTTGACATGTTTCGCATGTTTGACATGTTTTGGGTGTTTGACATGTTTCGGATGTTTCGTATGTTTGACATGTTTCAGGTGTTTGACATGTTTCGTATGTTTGACATGTTTCGGATGTTTCGTATGTTTGACATGTTTCGGGTGTTTGACATAATTCAGATGTTTTGTATATTTGACATGTTTCGGGTGTTTGACATGTTTCAAATGATTCGTATGTTTGACATGTTTCGGGTGTTTCACATGTTTCAGATGTTTCGTATGTTTGACATGTTTCGGATGTTTCGTATGTTTGACATCTTTCGGGTGTTTGACATGTTTCAGATGTTTCGTATGTTTGACATGTTTCTGATGTTTCGTATGTTTGACATGTTTGGAGTGTTTGACATGTTTCGGATGTTTCGTATGTTTGACATGTTTCAGGTGTTTGACATGTTTCGGATGTCTCATATGTTTGACATGTTTAGGCTGTTTAACATGTTTCGGATGTTTGACATGTTTCGGATGTTTCGTATGTTTGACATATTTCGTGTGTTTGACATGTTTCGGATGTTTCGTATATTGACATGTTTCGGATGTTTAACATGTTTCGAATGTTTTGTATGTTTGATATATTTCGGGTGCTTGACTTTTTTCGGATGTTTCGTATGTTTGACATGTTTCGGGTGTTTGTTATGTTTCAAATGTTTCATATGTTTGACATGTTTTGGAAAATTGACATTTTTCGGATGTTTCGTATGTTTGACATGTTTTGGGTGTTTGTTATGTTTTGAATGTTTTGTAAGTTTGACATGTTTCGAGTGTTTGACATGTTTCGGATGTTTCGTATGTTTAACATGTTTCGTATATTTTACATGTTTCGTATGTTTGACATGTTTCGGGTGTTTGACATGTTTTAGGTGTTTGACTTGTTTCGGATGTTTTGTATGTTTGACATATTTTAAGTGTTTGACATGTTTCGGATATTTCGTATGTTTGATATGTTTCGGGTGTTTGTCAATTTTGGGATGTTTCGTATGTTTGACATGTTTCGAATGTCTGACATGTTTCTGGTGTTTGACATGTTTCGGGTGTTTGACATATTTTGGGTGTTTAACTTGTTTCGGATGCTTTGTATGTTTGACATGTTTCGAATGTTTGACATGTTTAGGTTGTTTGACATGTTTCGGATGTTTGGTATGTTTGACATACTTCGGGTGTTTCGTATGTTTGACATGTTTCGGGTGTCTGACATTTTTCGGATGTTTCGTATGTTTGACATTTTTCGGGTTTTAGACATGTTTCGGATGTTTCGTATGTTTGACATGTTTCGGATGTTTCGTATGTTTGACATGTTTCGTGTGTTTGACATGTTTCGGATGTTTCGTATGTTTGACATGTTTCAGATGTTTCGGATGTTTGACATGTTTTGGGTGTTTGACATGTTTCGGATGTTTCGTATGTTTGACATGTTTAGGGTGTTTGACATGTTTCGAATGTTTCGTATATTAGACATGTTTCGGGTGTTTCACATGTTTTGAATGTTTCGTATGTTTGACCTGTTTTGGGTGTTTCACATGTTTCGGATGTTTCGTATGTATGACATGTTTCAGGTGTTTGACATGTTTTGTATGTTTCGTATTTTTGACATGTTTCGGATGTTTCGTATGTTTGACATGTTTCGAATGTTTGACATGTTTCAGATGTTTCGTATGTTTGACATGTTTCGTATGTTTGACATGTTTTGGGTGTTTGACATGTTTTGGGTGTTTCACTAGTTTCGGATGTTTCGTATGTTTGACATGTTTCGGGTGTTTGACATGTTTTAGATGTTTCGTATGTTTGACATGTTTCGGATGTTTCGTATGTTTGACATGTTTCGGGTGTTTGACATGTTTCAGATGTTTTGTATGTTTGACATGTTTCGGATGTTTCGTATTTTTGACATGTTTAGAGTGTTTGACATGTTTCGGATGTTTCGCATGTTTGACATGTTTTGGGTGTTTGACATGTTTCGGATGTTTCGTATGTTTGACATGTTTCAGGTGTTTGACATGTTTCGTATGTTTGACATGTTTCGGAAGTTTCGTATGTTTGACATATTTCGGGTGTTTGACATGTTTCAGATGTCTCGTATGTTTGACATGTTTCGGGTGTTTGACATGTTTCGGATGTTTCGTATGTTTGACATGTTTCGAGTGTTTGACATGTTTCGAATGTTTGACATTTTCGTCTATTTGCCATGTTTCGGGTATTTGAAATGTTTTGGGTGTTTGACTAGTTTCGGATGTTTCGTATGTTTGACATGTTTCGGGTGTTTGAAATGTTTCGAATGTTTCGTATGTTTGACATGTTTCGGGTGTTTGACATGTTTTGAATAATTCGTATGTTGGACATGTTTTAAGTATTTCACGTGTTTCGGATGTTTCGTATGTTTGACATGTTTCCGGTGTTTGACATAATTCAGATGTTTTGTATGTTTGACATGTTTCGGGTGTTTGACATGTTTCAAATGATTCGTATGTTTGACATGTTTTGGGTGTTTGACATGTTTCAGATGTTTCGTATGTTTGACATGTTTCGGATGTTTCGTATGTTTGACATGTTTCGGGTGTTTGACATGTTTCAGATGTTTCGTATTTTTGACATGTTTCGGATGTTTCGTATGTTTGACATGTTTAGAGTGTTTGACATGTTTCAGATGTTTCGTATGTTTGACATGTTTCGGGTGCTTGACATGTTTCAGGTGTTTAAAATGTTTCGGATGTCTAATATTTTTGACATGTTTAGGCTGTTTAACATGTTTTGGATGTTTGACATGTTTCGGATGTTTCGTATGTTTGACATATTTCGGGTGTTTGACATGTTTCGAATGTTTCGTATATTGACATGTTTCGGATGTTTGACATGTTTCGAATATTTTGTATGTTTGACATGTTTCGGGTGCTTGACATTTTTCGGATGTTTCGAATGTTTGAAATGTTTCGTATGTTTGACATGTTTTGGAAAATTGACATTTTTCGAATGTTTCGTATGTTTGACATGTTTCGGGTGTTTGTTATGTTTCGGATGTTTCTTATGTTTAACAATTTTTTGATGTTTAGTATGTTTGACATGTTTCGGGTGTTTGACATGTTTCGGATGTTACGTATGTTTGACATGTTTTGGATGTTTCGTATGTTAGACATGTTTTGGGTGTTTCACATATTTGAATGTTTCGTATGTTTGACATGTTTTGAATGTTTCACATGTTTTGGATGTTTCGTATGTATGACATGTTTCAGGTGTTTGACATGTTTTGTATGTTTCGTATGTTCGACCTGTTTCAGATGTTTCGTATGTTTTACATGTTTCGGGTGTTTGACATGTTTCGGACGTTTCGTATGTTTGACATGTTTCGTATGTTTGACATGTTTCGGGTGTTTGACATGTTTTGGGTGTTTGACTAGTTTCGGATGTTTCGTATGTTTGACATGTTTCGTATGTTTGACATGTTTCGGGTGATTGACATGTTTTGGGTGTTTGACATGTTTCGGATGTTTTTGTATGTTTGACTTGTTTCGGGTGTTTGACATGTTTTGAATGTTTCGTATGTTTGACATGTTTCGCATGTTTGACATGTTTTGGGTGTTTGACATGTTTCGGATGTTTCGTATGTTTGACATGTTTCAGGTGTTTGACATGTTTCGTATGTTTGACATGTTTCGGATGTTTCGTATGTTTGACATGTTTCGGGTGTTTGACATAATTCAGATGTTTTGTATATTTGACATGTTTCGGGTGTTTGACATGTTTCAAATGATTCGTATGTTTGACATGTTTCGGGTGTTTGACATGTTTTAGATGTTTCGTATGTTTGACATGTTTCGGATGTTTCGTATGTTTGACATCTTTCGGGTGTTTGACATGTTTCAGATGTTTCGTATGTTTGACATGTTTCTGATGTTTCGTATGTTTGACATGTTTGGAGTGTTTGACATGTTTCGGATGTTTCGTATGTTTGACATGTTTCAGGTGTTTGACATGTTTCGGATGTCTCATATGTTTGACATGTTTAGGCTGTTTAACATGTTTCGGATGTTTGACATGTTTCGGATGTTTCGTATGTTTGACATATTTCGTGTGTTTGACATGTTTCGGATGTTTCGTATATTGACATGTTTCGGATGTTTAACATGTTTCGAATGTTTTGTATGTTTGATATATTTCGGGTGCTTGACATTTTTCGGATGTTTTGTATGTTTGACATGTTTTGGGTGTTTGTTATGTTTCAAATGTTTCATATGTTTGACATGTTTTGGAAAATTGACATTTTTCGGATGTTTCGTATGTTTGACATGTTTTGGGTGTTTGTTATGTTTTGAATGTTTCGTAAGTTTGACATGTTTCGAGTGTTTGACATGTTTCGGATGTTTCGTATGTTTAACATGTTTCGTATATTTTACATGTTTCGTATGTTTGACATGTTTCGGGTGTTTGACATGTTTTAGGTGTTTGACTTGTTTCGGATGTTTTGTATGTTTGACATATTTTAAGTGTTTGACATGTTTCGGATATTTCGTATGTTTGATATGTTTCGGGTGTTTGTCAATTTTGGGATGTTTCGTATGTTTGACATGTTTCGAATGTCTGACATGTTTCTGGTGTTTGACATGTTTCGGGTGTTTGACATATTTTGGGTGTTTAACTTGTTTCTTATGCTTTGTATGTTTGACATGTTTCGAATGTTTGACATGTTTAGGTTGTTTGACATGTTTCGGATGTTTGGTATGTTTGACATACTTCGGGTGTTTCGTATGTTTGACATGTTTCGGGTGTCTGACATTTTTCGGATGTTTCGTATGTTTGACATTTTTCGGGTTTTTGACATGTTTCGGATGTTTCGTATGTTTGACATGTTTCGGATGTTTCGTATGTTTGACATGTTTCGTGTGTTTGACATGTTTCGGATGTTTCGTATGTTTGACATGTTTCAGATGTTTCGGATGTTTGACATGTTTTAGGTGTTTGACATGTTTCGGATGTTTCGTATGTTTGACATGTTTAGGGTGTTTGACATGTTTCGAATGTTTCGTATATTAGACATGTTTCGGGTGTTTCACATGTTTTGAATGTTTCGTATGTTTGACCTGTTTTGGGTGTTTCACATGTTTCGGATGTTTCGTATGTATGACATGTTTCAGATGTTTGACATGTTTTGTATGTTTCGTATGTTTGACATGTTTCGGATGTTTCGTTTGTTTGACATGTTTCGAATGTTTGACATGTTTCAGATGTTTCGTATATTTGACATGTTTGGGGTGTTTGACATGTTTCGGATGTTTCGTATGTTTGTCATGTTTTGTATGTTTGACATGTTTTGGGTGTTTGACATGTTTTGGGTGTTTCACTAGTTTCGGATGTTTCGTATGTTTGACATGTTTCGGTTGTTTGACATGTTTCAGATGTTTTGTATGTTTGACATGTTTTGGATGTTTCGTATGTTTGACATGTTTAGAGTGTTTGACATGTTTCGGATGTTTCTTATGTTTGACATGTTTCGGATGTTTCGTATGTTTGACATGTTTCGGGTGTTTGACATGTTTCGGATGTTTTGTATGTTTAACATGTTTCGGGTGTTTGACATGTTTCAGATGTTTCGTATGTTTGACATGTTTCATATGTTTGACATGTTTAGAGTGTTTGACATGTTTAGGATGTTTCGTATGTTTGACATGTTTCAGGTGTTTGACATGTTTCGGATGTCTCATATGTTTGACATGTTTAGGCTGTTTAACATGTTTCGGATGTTTGACATGTTTTGGATGTTTCGTATGTTTGACATATTACGGGTGTTTGACATGTTTTGGATGTTTCGTATATTGACATGTTTCGGATGTTTAACATGTTTCGAATGTTTTGTATGTTTGACATGTTTCGGGTTTTAGACATGTTTTGGATGTTTTGTATGTTTGACATGTTTCGGATGTTTCGTATGTTTGACATGTTTCGGGTGTTTGACATGTTTCGGATGTTTCGTATGTTTGACATGTTTCGGATGTTTCGGATGTTTGACATGTTTGGGGTATTTGACATGTTTCGAATGTTTCGTATGTTTGACATGTTTCGGGTGTTTGACATGTTTAGAATGTTTCGTATGTTAGACATGTTTCGGGTGTTTCACATGTTTTGAATGTTTCGTATGTTTGACATGTTTTGGGTGTTTCACATGTTTTGGATGTTTCGTATGTATGACATGTTTCAGGTGTTTGACATGTTTTGTATGTTTCGTATGTTTGACATGTTTCGGATGTTTCGTATGTTTGACATGTTTCGGGTTTTTGACATGTTTCAGATGTTTCGTATGTTTGACATGTTTCGGGTGTTTGACATGTTTCGGATGTTTCGTTTGTTTGACATGTTTCGTATGTTTGACATGTTTCGGGTGTTTGACATGTTTTGGGTGTTTCACTAGTTTCGGATGTTTCGTATGTTTGATGTGTTTCGGGTGTTTGACATGTTTCAGATGTTTCGTATGTTTGACATGTTTCGGATGTTTCGTATGTTTGACATGTCTAGAGTGTTTGACATGTTTCGGATGTTTCGTATGTTTAACATGTTACAGGTGTTTGACATGTTTCGGATGTCTCATATGTTTGACATGTTTAGGCTGTTTAATATGTTTCGGATGTTTGACATGTTTCGGATGTTTCGTATGTTTGACATATTTTGGGTGTTTGACATGTTTCGGATGTTTCGTATATTGACATGTTTCGGATGTTTAACATGTTTCGAATATTTTGTATGCTTGATATGTTTCGGGTGCTTGACATTTTTCAGATGTTTCGTATGTTTGACATGTTTCTGGTGTTTGTTATGTTTCAAATGTTTCGTATGTTTGACATGTTTTGGAAAATTGACATTTTTCGGATGTTTCGTATGTTTGACATGTTTCGGGTGTTTGTTATGTTTCGGATGTTTCGTATGTTTGACATTTTTCGGGTTTTTGACATGTTTCGGATGTTTCGTATGTTTGACATGTTTCGGATGTTTCGTATGTTTGACATGTTTCGGGTGTTTGACATGTTTCGGATGTTTCGTATGTTTGACATGTTTCGGATGTTTCGGATGTTTGACATGTTTTGGGTGTTTGACATGTTTCGGATGTTTCGTATGTTTGACATGTTTATGGTGTTTGACATGTTTCGAATGTTTCGTATATTAGACATGTTTCGGGTGTTTAACATGTTTTGAATGTTTCGTATGTTTGACCTGTTTTGGGTGTTTCAAATGTTTCGGATGTTTCGTATGTATGACATGTTTCAGGTGTTTGACATGTTTTGTAAGTTTCGTATGTTTGACATGTTTCGGATGTTTCGTATGTTTGACATGTTTCGAATGTTTGACATGTTTCAGATGTTTCGTATGTTTGACATGTTTGGGGTGTTTGACATGTTTCGGATGTTTCGTATGTTTGACATGTTTTGTATGTTTGACATGTTTTGGGTGTTTGACATGTTTTGGGTGTTTCACTTGTTTCGGATGTTTCGTATGTTTGACATGTTTCGTGTATTTGACATGTTTCAGATGTTTCGTATGTTTGACATGTTTCGGATGTTTCGTATGTTTGACATGTTTCGGGTGTTTGACATGTTTCAGATGTTTCGTATGTTTGACATGTTTTGGATGTTTCGTATGTTTGACATGTTTAGAGTGTATGACATTTTTCGGATGTTTCGTATGTTTGACATGTTTCGGGTGTTTGTTATGTTTCAAATGTTTCATATGTTTGACATGTTTTGGAAAATTGACATTTTTCGGATGTTTTGTATGTTTGACATGTTTTGGGTGTTTGACATGTTTCGGATGTTTCGTATGTTTAACATGTTTCGTATATTTTACATGTTTCATTTGTTTGACATGTTTCGGGTGTTTGACATGTTTTAGGTGTTTGACTTGTTTCGGATGTTTTGTATGTTTGACATATTTTAAGTGTTTGACATGTTTCGGATATTTCGTATGTTTGATATGTTTCGGGTGTTTGTCAATTTTGGGATGTTTCGTATGTTTGACATGTTTCGAATGTCTGACATGTTTCTGGTGTTTGACATGTTTCGGGTGTTTGACATATTTTGGGTGTTTAACTTGTTTCGGATGCTTTGTATGTTTGACATGTTTCGAATGTTTGACATGTTTAGGTTGTTTGACATGTTTCGGATGTTTGGTATGTTTGACATACTTCGGGTGTTTCGTATGTTTGACATGTTTCGGGTGTCTGACATTTTTCGGATGTTTCGTATGTTTGACATTTTTCGGGTTTTTGACATGTTTCGGATGTTTCGTATGTTTGACATGTTTCGGATGTTTCGTATGTTTGACATGTTTCGTGTGTTTGACATGTTTCGGATGTTTCGTATGTTTGACATGTTTCGGATGTTTCGGATGTTTGACATGTTTTGGGTGTTTTACATGTTTCGGATGTTTCGTATGTTTGACATGTTTAGGGTGTTTGACATGTTTCGAATGTTTCGTATATTAGACATGTTTCGGGTGTTTCACATGTTTTGAATGTTTCGTATGTTTGACCTGTTTTGGGTGTTTCACATGTTTCGGATGTTTCGTATGTATGACATGTTTCAGATGTTTGACATGTTTTGTATGTTTCGTATGTTTGACATGTTTCGGATGTTTCGTATGTTTGACATGTTTCGAATGTTTGACATGTTTCAGATGTTTCGTATGTTTGACATGTTTGGGGTGTTTGACATGTTTCGGATGTTTCGTATGTTTGTCATGTTTTGTATGTTTGACATGTTTTGGGTGTTTGACATGTTTTGGGTGTTTCACTAGTTTCGGATGTTTCGTATGTTTGACATGTTTCGGTTGTTTGACATGTTTCAGATGTTTCGTATGTTTGACATGTTTTGGATGTTTCGTATGTTTGACATGTTTAGAGTGTTTGACATGTTTCGGATGTTTCGTATGTTTAACATGTTTCGGATGTTTCGTATGTTTGACATGTTTCGGGTGTTTGACATGTTTTGGATGTTTTGTATGTTTAACATGTTTCGGGTGTTTGACATGTTTCAGATGTTTCGTATGTTTGACATGTTTCATACGTTTGACATGTTTAGAGTGTTTGACATGTTTAGGATGTTTCGTATGTTTGACATGTTTCAGGTGTTTGACATGTTTCGGATGTCTCATATGTTTGACATGTTTAGGCTGTTTAACATGTTTCGGATGTTTGGCATGTTTTGGATGTTTCGTATGTTTGACATATTACGGGTGTTTGACATGTTTTGGATGTTTCGTATATTGACATGTTTCGGATGTTTAACATGTTTCGAATGTTTTGTATGTTTGACATGTTTCGGGTTTTTGACATGTTTCGGATGTTTCGTATGTTTGACATGTTTCGGATGTTTCGTATGTTTGACATGTTTCGGGTGTTTGACATGTTTCGGATGTTTCGTATGTTTGACATGTTTCGGATGTTTCGGATGTTTGACATGTTTGGGGTATTTGACATGTTTCGGATGTTTCGTATGTTTGACATGTTTAGGGTGTTTGACATGTTTCGAATGTTTCGTATATTAGACATGTTTCGGGTGTTTCACATGTTTAGAATGTTTCGTATGTTTGACCTGTTTCGGGTGTTTCACATGTTTTGAATGTTTCGTATGTTTGACATGTTTCGGGTGTTTCACATGTTTTGAATGTTTCGGGTGTTTGACATGTTTTGGGTGTTTCACTAGTTTCGGATGTTTCGTATGTTTGACGTGTTTCGGGTGTTTGACATGTTTCAGATGTTTCGTATGTTTGACATGTTTCGGATGTTTCGTATGTTTGACATGTCTAGAGTGTTTGACATGTTTCGGATGTTTCGTATGTTTAACATGTTACAGGTGTTTGACATGTTTCGGATGTCTCATATGTTTGACATGTTTAGGCTGTTTAACATGTTTCGGATGTTTGACATGTTTCGGATGTTTCGTATGTTTGACATATTTTGGGTGTTTGACATGTTTCGGATGTTTCGTATATTGACATGTTTCGGATGTTTAACATGTTTCGAATATTTTGTATGCTTGATATGTTTCGGGTGCTTGACATTTTTCAGATGTTTCGTATGTTTGACATGTTTCTGGTGTTTGTTATGTTTCAAATGTTTCGTATGTTTGACATGTTTTGGAAAATTGACATTTTTCGGATGTTTCGTATGTTTGACATGTTTCGGGTGTTTGTTATGTTTCGGATGTTTCGTATGTTTGACATTTTTCGGGTTTTTGACATGTTTCGGATGTTTCGTATGTTTGACATGTTTCGGATGTTTCGTATGTTTGACATGTTTCGGGTGTTTGACATGTTTCGGATGTTTCGTATGTTTGACATGTTTCGGATGTTTCGGATGTTTGACATGTTTTGGGTGTTTGACATGTTTCGGATGTTTCGTATGTTTGACATGTTTATGGTGTTTGACATGTTTCGAATGTTTCGTATATTAGACATGTTTCGGGTGTTTCACATGTTTTGAATGTTTCGTATGTTTGACCTGTTTTGGGTGTTTCACATGTTTCGGATGTTTCGTATGTATGACATGTTTCAGGTGTTTGACATGTTTTGTAAGTTTCGTATGTTTGACATGTTTCGGATGTTTCGTATGTTTGACATGTTTCGAATGTTTGACATGTTTCAGATGTTTCGTATGTTTGACATGTTTGGGGTGTTTGACATGTTTCGGATGTTTCGAATGTTTGACATGTTTTGTATGTTTGACATATTTTGGGTGTTTGACATGTTTTGGGTGTTTCACTTGTTTCGGATGTTTCGTATGTTTGACATGTTTCGTGTATTTGACATGTTTCAGATGTTTCGTATGTTTGACATGTTTCGGATGTTTCGTATGTTTGACATGTTTCGGGTGTTTGACATGTTTCAGATTTTTCGTATGTTTGACATGTTTTGGATGTTTCGTATGTTTGACATGTTTAGAGTGTATGACATGTTTCGGATGTTTCGTATGTTTGACATGTTTCAGGTGTTTGACATGTTTCGGATGTTTCGGATATTTGACATGTTTCGGATGTTTCGGATAATTGCCATAAGTATACGTAAAATAATAGTATCGTATCCCTCCGACTCTAGCAAACATGATAGTTACTTGGCGATAAGGAAATAGTGTCCCCGGTATCAAGGTAGACAATCAAAAATTGTCAAGAAAGGGAGAGTTTATAATGTTATGAAATTAGCCTTGTTCTATCCTAAGAACGCTTGCTGCAACTGTAATCCACAAACATATCAAAAGTATTGTAATATATATCGGTGGCATTCCACTTGTTGTTCAAATTTTTTCTAGATATTTTCTATATTTTCTGTAGTTAAAAAAATGATATCCTGCTGAGAATATTTGACTTTGGTAAAAACTTTCAACATGTATGTAATTTGACTTTAGTATCAATTTCTGGCTGTTGCTTTCACCAATTGACAGCAGCAAAAGAATTATAAATAAAAAAAACATGATAAGCGAGATGATCAGAGTTAATAGACTATAAGGCCTCTCTTTTGATCTGTGATGAGATAACTGCTAAATCAAAGGAATGAAAAAATTTTGTTTGTAAAGAGATAAGCACTAAATATATTTTCGGACAAAATTGCAAGTTTTAGAATATCCTAATACAGTTATTTATTTGTTTAAAAAATGAAGAAAAAAAAAACAAAAAAAAATTATACATCGTCGGGGACTTGAACTCACTACCTTTGCCATGAAAAGCCAATGTTCTACACAACTGCCACGCGGCACAAGTAACAATAGAAAATATACGTTATTTATGAAAAACACTTTAATCAAATTTTCTTACTGAAAGATCAATCTAATTTTTAAAAATGCTGCCTAAAAATGTTGAATTTTATATAAAGTATTCAATTGTATATGTTTTAAAACATTATTAGTAAAATAAAAATGCATTTTTAATGCTGACGGCATATTTGACCTTCAGAGTTCTAAATCTAGTATTATTTATATAGATTAAAAATAGATGACATCTTTTTCAAGAGTTATTCATCCTGCTAAGAATGACCCTACCGTTTTTTATTTTTGTAGTACAAAGACATAGAGAACTCTATAGTTGCTTAAATAAGAAAAATTAGCATTTTTTTTTAAAATAAATTTAATTTTTCAGTAGAAACTTAAATTTGCATAAATGTAATAAATAGATTTTAAAAGTCATTATTATAACAATTTTACAAACAAACAACAAATTTTATTCATTTTTTGGGACAATTTATAGTTTTTTTTGAATATAGTACATTAAAAAAATCTACCAATTTTAAGTTTAATATTTAGTTTATATAAATAGAAAACTTGTCATTTTGTCTCACTGTTACGCACAATAGAATTGTATCCATTCAGACATGTCAAACACCCGAAACATGTCAAACACCCGAAACATGTCAAACATACGAAACATCCGAAACTAGTGAAACACCCAAAACATGTCAAACATACAAAACATCTGAATTATGTCAAACACCGGAAACATGTCAAACATACGAAACATCCGAAACACGTGAAATACCCAAAACATGTCCAACATACGAATTATTCAAAACATGTCAAACACCCGAAACATGTCAAACATACGAAACATTCGAAACATGTCAAACACCCGAAACATGTCAAACATACGAAACATCCGAAACTAGTCAAACACCCAAAACATTTCAAACACCCGAAACATGGCAAATAGACGAAACATCTGAAACATGTCAAACATTCGAAACATGTCAAACATACGAAACATCCGAAACATGTCAAAAATACGAAACATACAAAACATGTCAAACACCTGAAACATGTCATACATACGAAACATCCGAAACATGTGAAACACCCAAAACTGGTCAAACATACGAAACATTCAAAACATGTGAAACACCCGAAACATGTCTAACACCCGAAACATTCGAAACATGTCAAACACCCTAAACATGTCAAACATACGAAACATCCGAAACATAACAAACACCCGAAACATGTCAAACATACGAAACATCCGAAAAATGTCAATTTTCCAAAACATGTCAAACATACGAAACATTTGAAACATAACAAACACCAGAAACATGTCAAACATACGAAACATCTGAAAAATGTCAAGCACCCGAAACATATCAAGCATACAAAATATTCGAAACATGTTAAACATCCGAAACATGTCAATATACGAAACATCCGAAACATGTCAAACACCCAAAATATGTCAAACATACGAAACATCCGAAACATGTCAAACATCCGAAACATGTTAAACAGCGTAAGCATGTCAAACATATGAGACATCCGAAACATGTCAAACACCTGTAACATGTTAAACATACGAAACATCCGAAACATGTCAAACACTCTAGACATGTCAAACATACGAAACATCCGAAACATGTCAAACATACGAAACATCTGAAACATGTCAAACACCCGAAACACGTCAAACATACGAAACATCCGAAACTAGTGAAACACCCAAAACATGTCAAACACCCGAAACATGTCAAACATACGAAACATGTCAAACAAACGAAACATCCGAAACATGTCAAACACCCGAAACATGTCAAACATACGAAACATCTGAAACATTTCAAAAACCCGAAACATGTCAAACATACGAAACATCCGAAACATGTCAAACATACGAAACATACAAAACATGTCAAACACCTGAAACATGTCATACATACGAAACATCCGAAACATGTGAAACACCCAAAACATGTCAAACATACGAAACATTCAAAACATGTGAAACACCCGAAACATGTCTAACATACGAAACATTCTAAATATGTCAAACACCCGAAACATGTCAAACATACGAAACATTCGAAACATGTCAAATACCCCAAACATGTCAAACATCCGAAACATCCGAAACATGTCAAACATACGAAACATCCGAAACATGTCAAACACCCGAAACATGTCAAACATACGAAACATCCGAAACATGTCAAACATACGAAACATCCGAAACATGTCAAAAACCCGAAACATGTCAAACATACAAAACATTCGAAACATGTTAAACATCTGAAACATGTCAATATACGAAACATCCGAAACATGTCAAACACCCGTAATATGTCAAACATACGAAACATCCAAAACATGTCAAACATCCGAAACATGTTAAACAGCCTAAACATGTCAAACATATGAGACATCCGAAACATGTCAAACACCTGAAACATGTCAAACATACGAAACATCCGAAACATGTCAAACACTCTAAACATGTCAAACATACGAAACATGTCAAACATACGAAACATCTGAAAAATGTCAAACACCCGAAACATGTTAGACATACAAAACATCCGAAACATGTCAAACACCCGAAACATGTCAAACATACGAAACATCCAAAACATGTCAAACATACGAAACATCCGAAACATGTCAAACATACGAAACATCCGAAACATGTCAAACACTCTAAACATGTCAAACATACGAAACATCCAAAACATGTCAAACATACGAAACATCCGAAACATGTCAAACACCCGTAATATGTCAAACATACGAAACATCCAAAACATGTCAAACATCCGAAACATGTTAAACAGCCTAAACATGTCAAACATATGAGACATCCGAAACATGTCAAACACCTGAAACATGTCAAACATACGAAACATCCGAAACATGTCAAACACTCTAAACATGTCAAACATACGAAACATGTCAAACATACGAAACATCTGAAACATGTCAAACACCCGAAACATGTTAAACATACAAAACATCCGAAACAAGTCAAACACCCGAAACATGTCAAACATACGAAACATCCGAAACATGTCAAACATACGAAACATCCGAAACATGTCAAACACTCTAAACATGTCAAACATACGAAACATCCAAAACATGTCAAACATACGAAACATCTGAAACATGTCAAACACCCGAAACATGTCAAATATACGAAACATCCGAAATTAGTGAAACACCCAAAACATGTCAAACACCCAAAACATGTCAAACATACAAAACATGACAAACATACGAAACATCCGAAACATGTCAAACACCCCAAACATGTCAAACATACGAAACATCTGAAACATGTCAATCATTCGAAACATGTCAAACATACGAAACATCCGAAACATGTCAAACATACGAAACATACAAAACATGTCAAACACCTGAAACATGTCATACATACGAAACATCCGAAACATGTAAAACACCCAAAACAGGTCAAACATACGAAACATTCAAAACATGTGAAACACCCGAAACATGTCAAACATACGAAACATCCGAAACATGTCAAACATACGAAACATCCGAAACATGTCAAAAACCCGAAAAATGTCAAACATACGAAACATCCGAAAAATGTCAGACACCCTAAACATGTCAAACATACGAAACACCCGAAGTATGTCAAACATACCAAACATCCGAAACATGTCAAACAACCTAAACATGTCAAACATTCGAAACATGTCAAACATACAAAGCATCCGAAACAAGTTAAACACCCAAAATATGTCAAACACCCGAAACATGTCAAACACTCTAGACATGTCAAACATACGAAACATCCGAAACATGTTTCGAATGTCTGACATGTTTCTGGTGTTTGACATGTTTCGGATGTTTCGTATGTTTAACATGTTACAGGTGTTTGACATGTTTCGGATGTCTCATATGTTTGACATGTTTAGGCTGTTTAACATGTTTCGGATGTTTGACATGTTTCGGATGTTTCGTATGTTTGACATATTTTGGGTGTTTGACATGTTTCGGATGTTTCGTATATTGACATGTTTCGGATGTTTAACATGTTTCGAATATTTTGTATGCTTGATATATTTCGGGTGCTTGACATTTTTCAGATGTTTCGTATGTTTGAAATGTTTCTGGTGTTTGTTATGTTTCAAATGTTTCGTATGTTTGACATGTTTTGGAAAATTGAAATTTTTCGGATGTTTCGTATGTTTGACATGTTTCGGGTGTTTGTTATGTTTCGGATGTTTCGTATGTTTGTCATTTTTCGGGTTTTTGACATGTTTCGGATGTTTCGTATGTTTGACATGTTTCAGATGTTTCGTATGTTTGACATGTTTCGGGTGTTTGACATGTTTCTGATGTTTCGTATGTTTGACATGTTTCGGATGTTTCGGATGTTTGACATGTTTTGGGTGTTTGACATGTTTCGGATGTTTCGTATGTTTGACATGTTTAGGGTGTTTGACATTTTTCGGATGTTTCGTATGTTTGACATGTTTCGGGTGTTTGTTATGTTTCGGATGTTTCGTATGTTTGACATTTTTCGGGTTTTTGACATGTTTCGGATGTTTCGTATGTTTGACATGTTTCGGATGTTTCGTATGTTTGACATGTTTCGGGTGTTTGACATGTTTCGGATGTTTCGTATGTTTGACATGTTTCGGATGTTTTGGATGTTTGACATGTTTTGGGTGTTTGACATGTTTCGGATGTTTCGTATGTTTGACATGATTAGGGTGTTTGACATGTTTCGAATGTTTCGTATATTAGACATGTTTCGGGTGTTTCACATGTTTTGAATGTTTCGTATGTTTGACCTGTTTTGGGTGTTTCACATGTTTCGGATGTTTCGTATGTATGACATGTTTCAGGTGTTTGACATGTTTTGTATGTTTCGTATGTTTGACATGTTTCGGATGTTTCGTATGTTTGACATGTTTCGAATGTTTGACATGGTTCAGATGTTTCGTATGTTTGACATGTTTGGGGTGTTTGACATGTTTCGGATGTTTCGTATGTTTGTCATGTTTTGTATGTTTGACATGTTTTGGGTGTTTGACATGTTTTGGGTGTTTCACTAGTTTCGGATGTTTCGTATGTTTGACATGTTTCGGGTGTTTGACATGTTTCAGATGTTTCGTATGTTTGACATGTTTTGGATGTTTCGTATGTTTGACATGTTTAGAGTGTTTGACATGTTTCGGATGTTTCGTATGTTTGACATGTTTCGGATGTTTCGTATGTTTGACATGTTTCGGGTGTTTGACATGTTTCGGATGTTTTGTATGTTTAACATGTTTCGGGTGTTTGACATGTTTCGGATGTTTCGTATGTTTGACATGTTTCGTATTTTTGACATGTTTAGAGTGTTTGACATGTTTCGGATGTTTCGTATGTTTGACATGTTTCAGGTGTTTGACATGTTTCGGATGTCTCATATGTTTGACATGTTTAGGCTGTTTAACATGTTTCGGATGTTTGACATGTTTTGGATGTTTCGTATGTTTGAAATATTACGGGTGTTTGACATGTTTCGGATGTTTCGTATATTGACATGTTTCGGATGTTTAACATGTTTCGAATGTTTTGTATGTTTGACATGTTTCGGGTTTTTGACATGTTTCGGATGTTTCGTATGTTTGACATGTTTCGGATGTTTCGTATGTTTGACATGTTTCGGGTGTTTGACATGTTTCGGATGTTTCGTATGTTTGACATGTTTCGGATGTTTCGGATGTTTGACATGTTTGGGGTATTTGACATGTTTCGAATGTTTCGTATGTTTGACATGTTTCGGGTGTTTGACATGTTTAGAATGTTTCGTATGTTAGACATGTTTCGGGTGTTTCACATGTTTTGAATGTTTCGTATGTTTGACATGTTTTGGGTGTTTCACATGTTTCGGATGTTTCGTATGTATGACATGTTTCAGGTGTTTGACATGTTTTGTATGTTTCGTATGTTTGACATGTTTCGGATGTTTCGTATGTTTGACATATTTCGGGTTTTTGACATGTTTCAGATGTTTCGTATGTTTGACATGTTTCGGGTGTTTGACATGTTTCGGATGTTTCGTTTGTTTGACATGTTTCGTATGTTTGACATGTTTCGGGTGTTTGACATGTTTTGGGTGTTTCACTAGTTTCGGATGTTTCGTATGTTTGACGTGTTTCGGGTGTTTGACATGTTTCAGATGTTTCGTATGTTTGACATTTTTCGGATGTTTCGTATGTTTGACATGTCTAGAGTGTTTGACATGTTTCGGATGTTTTGTATGTTTAACATGTTACAGGTGTTTGACATGTTTCGGATGTCTCATATGTTTGACATGCTTAGGCTGTCTAACATGTTTCGGATGTTTGACATGTTTCGGATGTTTCGTATGTTTGACATATTTTGGGTGTTTGACATGTTTCGGATGTTTCGTATATTGACATGTTTCGGATGTTTAACATGTTTCGAATATTTTGTATGCTTGATATGTTTCGGGTGCTTGACATTTTTTAGATGTTTCGTATGTTTGACATGTTTCTGGTGTTTGTTATGTTTTAAATGTTTCGTATGTTTGACATGTTTTGGAAAATTGACATTTTTCGGATGTTTCGTATGTTTGACATGTTTCGGGTGTTTGTTATGTTTCGGATGTTTCGTATGTTTGACATTTTTCGGGTTTTTGACATGTTTCGGATGTTTCGTATGTTTGACATGTTTCGGATGTTTCGTATGTTTGACATGTTTCGGGTGTTTGACATGTTTCGGATGTTTCGTATGTTTGACATGTTTCGGATGTTTCGGATGTTTGACATGTTTTGGGTGTTTGACATGTTTCGGATGTTTCGTATGTTTGACATGTTTAGGGTGTTTGACATGTTTCGAATGTTTCGTATGTTAGACATGTTTCGGGTGTTTCACATGTTTTGAATGTTTTGTATGTTTGACCAGTTTTGGGTGTTTCACATGTTTCGGATGTTTCGTATGTATGACATGTTTCAGGTGTTTGACATGTTTTGTATGTTTCGTATTTTTGATATGTTTCGGATGTTTCGTATGTTTGACATGTTTCGAATGTTTGACATGTTTTAGATGTTTTGTATGTTTGACATGTTTCGTATGTTTGACATGTTTTGGGTGTTTGACATGTTTTGGGTGTTTCACTAGTTTCGGATGTTTCGTATGTTTGACATGTTTCGGGTGTTTGACATGTTTCAGATGTTTCGTATGTTTGACATGTTTCGGATGTTTCGTATGTTTGACATTTTTCGGGTGTTTGACATGTTTCGGGTGTTTGACATGTTTCAGATGTTTCGTATGTTTGACATGTTTCGGATGTTTCGTATTTTTGACATGTTTAGAGTGTTTGACATGTTTCGGATGTTTCGCATGTTTGACATGTTTTGGGTGTTTGACATGTTTCGGATGTTTCGTATGTTTGACATGTTTCAGGTGTTTGACATGTTTCGTATGTTTGACATGTTTCGGAAGTTTCGTATGTTTGACATATTTCGGGTGTTTGACATGTTTCAGATGTCTCGTATGTTTGACATGTTTCGGGTGTTTGACATGTTTCGGATGTTTCGTATGTTTGACATGTTTCGAGTGATTGACATGTTTCGAATGTTTGACATTTTCGTCTATTTGCCATGTTTCGGGTATTTGAAATGTTTTGGGTGTTTGACTAGTTTCGGATGTTTCGTATGTTTGACATGTTTCGTATGTTTGACATGTTTCGGGTGTTTGACATGTTTTGAATAATTCGTATGTTGGACATGTTTTAAGTATTTCACGTGTTTCGGATGTTTCGTATGTTTGACATGTTTCCGGTGTTTGACATAATTCAGATGTTTTGTATGTTTGACATGTTTCGGGTGTTTGACATGTTTCAAATGATTCGTATGTTTGACATGTTTTGGGTGTTTGACATGTTTCAGATGTTTCGTATGTTTGACATGTTTCGGATGTTTCGTATGTTTGACATGTTTCGGGTGTTTGACATGTTTCAGATGTTTCGTATTTTTGACATGTTTCGGATGTTTCGTATGTTTGACATGTATAGAGTGTTTGACATGTTTTAGATGTTTCGTATGTTTGACATGTTTCGGGTGCTTGACATGTTTCAGGTGTTTAAAATGTTTCGGATGTCTAATATTTTTGACATGTTTAGGCTGTTTAACATGTTTTGGATGTTTGACATGTTTCGGATGTTTCGTATGTTTGACATATTTCGGGTGTTTGACATGTTTCGAATGTTTCGTATATTGACATGTTTCGGATGTTTGACATGTTTCGAATATTTTGTATGTTTGACATGTTTCGGGTGCTTGACATTTTTCGGATGTTTCGAATGTTTGAAATGTTTCGTATGTTTGACATGTTTTGGAAAATTGACATTTTTCGAATGTTTCGTATGTTTGACATGTTTCGGGTGTTTGTTATGTTTCGGATATTTCTTATGTTTAACAATTTTTGGATGTTTCGTATGTTTGACATGTTTCGGGTGTTTGACATGTTTCGGATGTTTCGTATGTTTGACATGTTTCGGATGTTTCGTATGTTAGACATGTTTCGGGTGTTTCACATATTTGAATGTTTCGTATGTTTGACATGTTTTGAATGTTTCACATGTTTTGGATGTTTCGTATGTATGACATGTTTCAGGTGTTTGACATGTTTGTATGTTTCGTATGTTCGACATGTTTCAGATGTTTCGTATGTTTTACATGTTTCGGGTGTTTGACATGTTTCGGACGTTTCGTATGTTTGACATGTTTCGTATGTTTGACATGTTTCGGGTGTTTGACATGTTTTGGGTGTTTGACTAGTTTCGGATGTTTCGTATGTTTGACATGTTTCGTATGTTTGACATGTTTCGGGTGATTGACATGTTTTGGGTGTTTGACATGTTTCGGATGTTTTTGTATGTTTGACTTGTTTCGGGTGTTTCACATGTTTTGAATGTTTCGTATGTTTGACATGTTTCGCAAGTTTGACATGTTTTGGGTGTTTGACATGTTTCGGATTTTTCGTATGTTTGACATGTTTCAGGTGTTTGACATGTTTCGTATGTTTGACATGTTTCGGATGTTTCGTATGTTTGACATGTTTCGGGTGTTTGACATAATTCAGATGTTTTGTATGTTTGACATGTTTCGGGTGTTTGACATGTTTCAAATGATTCATATGTTTGACATGTTTCGGGTGTTTGACATGTTTCAGATGTTTCGTATGTTTGACATGTTTCGGATGTTTCGTATGTTTGACATATTTCGGGTGTTTGACATGTTTCAGATGTTTCGTATGTTTGACATGTTTCTGATGTTTCGTATGTTTGACATGTTTGGAGTGTTTGACATGTTTCGGATGTTTCGTATGTTTGACATGTTTCAGGTGTTTGACATGTTTCGGATGTCTCATATGTTTGACATGTTTAGGCTGTTTAACATGTTTCGGATGTTTGACATGTTTCGGATGTTTCGTATGTTTGACATATTTCGTGTGTTTGACATGTTTCGGATGTTTCGTATATTGACATGTTTCGGATGTTTAACATGTTTCGAATGTTTTGTATGTTTGATATATTTCGGGTGCTTGACATTTTTCGGATGTTTCGTATGTTTGACATGTTTCGGGTGTTTGTTATGTTTCAAATGTTTCATATGTTTAACATGTTTTGGAAAATTGACATTTTTCGGATGTTTCGTATGTTTGACATGTTTTGGGTGTTTGTTATGTTTTGAATGTTTCGTAAGTTTGACATGTTTCGGATGTTTCGTATGTTTAACATGTTTCGTATATTTTACATGTTTCGTATGTTTGACATGTTTCGGGTGTTTGACATGTTTTAGGTGTTTGACTTGTTTCGGATGTTTTGTATGTTTGACATATTTTAAGTGTTTGACATGTTTCGGATATTTCGTATGTTTGATATGTTTCGGGTGTTTGTCAATTTTGGGATGTTTCGTATGTTTGACATGTTTCGAATGTCTGACATGTTTCTGGTGTTTGACATGTTTCGGGTGTTTGACATATTTTGGGTGTTTAACTTGTTTCGGATGCTTTGTATGTTTGAAATGTTTCGAATGTTTGACATGTTTAGGTTGTTTGACATGTTTCGGATGTTTGGTATGTTTGACATACTTCGGGTTTTTGACATGTTTCGGATGTTTCGTATGTTTGACATGTTTCGGATGTTTCGTATGTTTGACATGTTTCGGGTGTTTGACATGTTTCGGATGTTTCGTATGTTTGACATGTTTCGGATGTTTCGGATGTTTAACATGTTTTGGGTGTTTGACATGTTTCGGATGTTTCGTATGTTTGACATGTTTAGGGTGTTTGACATGTTTCGAATGTTTCGTATATTAGACATGTTTCGGGTGTTTCACATGTTTTAAATGTTTCGTATGTTTGACCTGTTTTGGGTGTTTCACATGTTTCGGATGTTTCGTATGTATGACATGTTTCAGGTGTTTGACATGTTTTGTATGTTTCGTATGTTTGACATGTTTCGGATGTTTCGTATGTTTGACATGTTTCGAATGTTTGACATGTTTCAGATGTTTCGTATGGTTGACATGTTTGGGGTGTTTGAAATTTTTCGGATGTTTCGTATGTTTGTCATGTTTTGTATGTTTGACATGTTTTGGGTGTTTGACATGTTTTGGGTGTTTCACTAGTTTCGGATGTTTCGTATGTTTGACATGTTTCGGTTGTTTGACATGTTTCGGATGTCTCATATGTTTGACATGTTTAGGCTGTTTAACATGTTTCGGATGTTTGACATGTTTTGGATGTTTCGTATGTTTGACATATTACGGGTGTTTGACATGTTTTGGATGTTTCGTATATTGACATGTTTCGGATGTTTAACATGTTTCGAATGTTTTGTATGTTTGACATGTTTCGGGTTTTTGACATGTTTCGGATGTTTCGTATGTTTGACATGTTTCGGATGTTTCGTATGTTTGACATGTTTCGGGTGTTTGACATGTTTCGGATGTTTCGTATGTTTGACATGTTTCGGATGTTTCGGATGTTTGACATGTTTGGGGTATTTGACATGTTTCGAATGTTTCGTATGTTTGACATGTTTCGGGTGTTTGACATGTTTAGAATGTTTCGTATGTTAGACATGTTTCGGGTGTTTCACATGTTTTGAATGTTTCGTATGTTTGACATGTTTTGGGTGTTTCACATGTTTTGGATGTTTCGTATGTATGACATGTTTCAGGTGTTTGACATGTTTTGTATGTTTCGTATGTTTGACATGTTTCGGATGTTTCGTATGTTTGACATGTTTCGGGTTTTTGACATGTTTCAGATGTTTCGTATGTTTGACATGTTTCGGGTGTTTGACATGTTTCGAATGTTTTGTTTGTTTGACATGTTTCGTATGTTTGACATGTTTCGGGTGTTTGACATGTTTTGGGTTTTTCACTAGTTTCGGATGTTTCGTATGTTTGACGTTTTTCGGGTGTTTGACATGTTTCAGATGTTTCGTATGTTTGACATGTTTTGGATGTTTCGTATGTTTGACATGTCTAGAGTGTTTGACATGTTTCGGATGTTTCGTATGTTTAACATGTTACAGGTGTTTGACATGTTTCGGATGTCTCATATGTTTGACATGTTTAGGCTGTTTAACATGTTTCGGATGTTTGACATGTTTCGGATGTTTCGTATGTTTGACATATTTTGGGTGTTTGACATGTTTCGGATGTTTCGTATATTGACATGTTTCTGATGTTTAACATGTTTCGAATATTTTGTATGCTTGATATGTTTCGGGTGCTTGACATTTTTCAGATGTTTCGTATGTTTGACATGTTTCTGGTGTTTGTTATGTTTCAAATGTTTCGTATGTTTGACATGTTTTGGAAAATTGACATTTTTCTGATGTTTCGTATGTTTGACATGTTTCGGGTTTTTGTTATGTTTCGGATGTTTCGTATGTTTGACATTTTTCTGGTTTTTGACATGTTTCGTATGTTTAACATGTTTCGGATGTTTGACATGTTTTGGATGTTTCGTATGTTTGACATATTACGGGTGTTTGACATGTTTTGGATGTTTCGTATATTGACATGTTTCGGATGTTTAACATGTTTCGAATGTTTTGTATGTTTGACATGTTTCGGGTTTTTGACATGTTTCGGATGTTTCGTATGTTTGACATGTTTCGGATGTTTCGTATGTTTGACATGTTTCGGGTGTTTGACATGTTTCGGATGTTTCGTATGTTTGACATGTTTCGGATGTTTCGGATGTTTGACATGTTTGGGGTATTTGACATGTTTCGAATGTTTCGTATGTTTGACATGTTTCGGGTGTTTGACATGTTTAGAATGTTTCGTATGTTAGACATGTTTCGGGTGTTTCACATGTTTTGAATGTTTCGTATGTTTGACATGTTTTGGGTGTTTCACATGTTTTGGATGTTTCGTATGTATGACATGTTTCAGGTGTTTGACATGTTTTGTATGTTTCGTATGTTTGACATGTTTCGGATGTTTCGTATGTTTGACATGTTTCGGGTTTTTGACATGTTTCAGATGTTTCGTATGTTTGACATGTTTCGGGTGTTTGACATGTTTCGAATGTTTTGTTTGTTTGACATGTTTCGTATGTTTGACATGTTTCGGGTGTTTGACATGTTTTGGGTTTTTCACTAGTTTCGGATGTTTCGTATGTTTGACGTGTTTCGGGTGTTTGACATGTTTCAGATGTTTCGTATGTTTGACATGTTTTGGATGTTTCGTATGTTTGACATGTCTAGAGTGTTTGACATGTTTCGGATGTTTCGTATGTTTAACATGTTACAGGTGTTTGACATGTTTCGGATGTCTCATATGTTTGACATGTTTAGGCTGTTTAACATGTTTCGGATGTTTGACATGTTTCGGATGTTTCGTATGTTTGACATATTTTGGGTGTTTGACATGTTTCGGATGTTTCGTATATTGACATGTTTCTGATGTTTAACATGTTTCGAATATTTTGTATGCTTGATATGTTTCGGGTGCTTGACATTTTTCAGATGTTTCGTATGTTTGACATGTTTCTGGTGTTTGTTATGTTTCAAATGTTTCGTATGTTTGACATGTTTTGGAAAATTGACATTTTTCTGATGTTTCGTATGTTTGACATGTTTCGGGTGTTTGTTATGTTTCGGATGTTTCGTATGTTTGACATTTTTCTGGTTTTTGACATGTTTCGTATGTTTAACATGTTTTGGATGTTTGACATGTTTCGGATGTTTCGTATGTTTGACATATTTCGGGTGTTTGACATGTTTCGAATGTTTCGTATATTGACATGTTTCGGATGTTTGACATGTTTCGAATATTTTGTATGTTTGACATGTTTCGGGTGCTTGACATTTTTCGGATGTTTCGAATGTTTGAAATGTTTCGTATGTTTGACATGTTTTGGAAAATTGACATTTTTCGAATGTTTCGTATGTTTGACATGTTTCGGGTGTTTGTTATGTTTCGGATGTTTCTTATGTTTAACAATTTTTGGATGTTTCGTATGTTTGACATGTTTCGGGTGTTTGACATGTTTCGGATGTTTCGTATGTTTGACATGTTTCGGATGTTTCGTATGTTAGACATGTTTCGGGTGTTTCACATATTTGAATGTTTCGTATGTTTGACATGTTTTGAATGTTTCACATGTTTTGGATGTTTCGTATGTATGACATGTTTCAGGTGTTTGACATGTTTGTATGTTTCGTATGTTCGACATGTTTCAGATGTTTCGTATGTTTTACATGTTTCGGGTGTTTGACATGTTTCGGACGTTTCGTATGTTTGACATGTTTCGTATGTTTGACATGTTTCGGGTGTTTGACATGTTTTGGGTGTTTGACTAGTTTCGGATGTTTCGTATGTTTGACATGTTTCGTATGTTTGACATGTTTCGGGTGATTGACATGTTTTGGGTGTTTGACATGTTTCGGATGTTTTTGTATGTTTGACTTGTTTCGGGTGTTTGACATGTTTTGAATGTTTCGTATGTTTGACATGTTTCTTAAGTTTGACATGTTTTGGGTGTTTGACATGTTTCGGATTTTTCGTATGTTTGACATGTTTCAGGTGTTTGACATGTTTCGTATGTTTGACATGTTTCGGATGTTTCGTATGTTTGACATGTTTCGGGTGTTTGACATAATTCAGATGTTTTGTATGTTTGACATGTTTCGGGTGTTTGACATGTTTCAAATGATTCATATGTTTGACATGTTTAGGGTGTTTGACATGTTTCAGATGTTTCGTATGTTTGACATGTTTCGGATGTTTCGTATGTTTGACATATTTCGGGTGTTTGACATGTTTCAGATGTTTCGTATGTTTGACATGTTTCTGATGTTTCGTATGTTTGACATGTTTGGAGTGTTTGACATGTTTCGGATGTTTCGTATGTTTGACATGTTTCAGGTGTTTGACATGTTTCGGATGTCTCATATGTTTGACATGTTTAGGCTGTTTAACATGTTTCGGATGTTTGACATGTTTCGGATGTTTCGTATGTTTGACATATTTCGTGTGTTTGACATGTTTCGGATGTTTCGTATATTGACATGTTTCGGATGTTTAACATGTTTCGAATGTTTTGTATGTTTGATATATTTCGGGTGCTTGACATTTTTCGGATGTTTCGTATGTTTGACATGTTTCGGGTGTTTGTTATGTTTCAAATGTTTCATATGTTTGACATGTTTTGGAAAATTGACATTTTTCGGATGTTTCGTATGTTTGACATGTTTTGGGTGTTTGTTATGTTTTGAATGTTTCGTAAGTTTGACATGTTTCGAGTGTTTGACATGTTTCGGATGTTTCGTATGTTTAACATGTTTCGTATATTTTACATGTTTCGTATGTTTGACATGTTTCGGGTGTTTGACATGTTTTAGGTGTTTGACTTGTTTCGGATGTTTTGTATGTTTGACATATTTTAAGTGTTTGACATGTTTCGGATATTTCGTATGTTTGATATCTTTCGGGTGTTTGTCAATTTTGGGATGTTTCGTATGTTTGACATGTTTCGAATGTCTGACATGTTTCTGGTGTTTGACATGTTTTGGGTGTTTGACATATTTTGGGTGTTTAACTTGTTTCGGATGCTTTGTATGTTTGACATGTTTCAAATGTTTGACATGTTTAGGTTGTTTGACATGTTTCGGATGTTTGGTATGTTTGACATACTTCGGGTGTTTCGTATGTTTGACATGTTTCGGGTGTCTGACATTTTTCGGATGTTTCGTATGTTTGACATTTTTCGGGTTTTTGACATGTTTCGGATGTTTCGTATGTTTGACATGTTTCGGATGTTTCGTATGTTTGACATGTTTCGGGTGTTTGACATGTTTCGGATGTTTCGTATGTTTGACATGTTTCGGATGTTTCGGATGTTTGACATGTTTTGGGTGTTTGACATGTTTCGGATGTTTCGTATGTTTGACATGTTTAGGGTGTTTGACATGTTTCGAATGTTTCGTATATTAGACATGTTTCGGGTGTTTCACATGTTTTGAATGTTTCGTATGTTTGACCTGTTTTGGGTGTTTCACATGTTTCGGATGTTTCGTATGCATGACATGTTTCAGGTGTTTGACATGTTTTGTATGTTTCGTATGTTTGACATGTTTCGGATGTTTCGTATGTTTGACATGTTTCGAATGTTTGACATGTTTCAGATGTTTCGTATGTTTGACATGTTTGGGGTGTTTGACATGTTTCGGATGTTTCGTATGTTTGTCATGTTTTGTATGTTTGACATGTTTTGGGTGTTTGACATGTTTTGGGTGTTTCACTAGTTTCGGATGTTTCGTATGTTTGACATGTTTCGGTTGTTTGACATGTTTCGGATGTCTCATATGTTTGACATGTTTAGGCTGTTTAACATGTTTCGGATGTTTGACATGTTTTGGATGTTTCGTATGTTTGACATATTACGGGTGTTTGACATGTTTTGGATGTTTCGTATATTGACATGTTTCGGATGTTTAACATGTTTCGAATGTTTTGTATGTTTGACATGTTTCGGGTTTTTGACATGTTTCGGATGTTTCGTATGTTTGACATGTTTCGGATGTTTCGTATGTTTGACATGTTTCGGGTGTTTGACATGTTTCGGATGTTTCGTATGTTTGACATGTTTTGGATATTTCGGATGTTTGACATGTTTGGGGTATTTGACATGTTTCGAATGTTTCGTATGTTTGACATGTTTCGGGTGTTTGACATGTTTAGAATGTTTCGTATGTTAGACATGTTTCGGGTGTTTCACATGTTTTGAATGTTTCGTATGTTTGACATGTTTTGGGTGTTTCACATGTTTCGGATGTTTCGTATGTATGACATGTTTCAGGTGTTTGACATGTTTTGTATGTTTCGTATGTTTGACATGTTTCGGATGTTTCGTATGTTTGACATGTTTCGGGTTTTTGACATGTTTCAGATGTTTCGTATGTTTGACATGTTTCGGGTGTTTGACATGTTTCGGATGTTTTGTTTGTTTGACATGTTTCGTATGTTTGACATGTTTCGGGTGTTTGACATGTTTTGGGTGTTTCACTAGTTTCGGATGTTTCGTATGTTTGACGTGTTTCGGGTGTTTGACATGTTTCAGATGTTTCGTATGTTTGACATGTTTCGGATGTTTCGTATGTTTGACATGTCTAGAGTGTTTGACATGTTTCGGATGTTTCGTAAGTTTAACATGTTACAGGTGTTTGACATGTTTCGGATGTCTCATATGTTTGACATGTTTAGGCTGTTTAACATGTTTCGGATGTTTGACATGTTTCGGATGTTTCGTATGTTTGACATATTTTGGGTGTTTGACATGTTTCGGATGTTTCGTATATTGACATGTTTCGGATGTTTAACATGTTTCGAATATTTTGTATGCTTGATATGTTTCGGGTGCTTGACATTTTTCAGATGTTTCGTATGTTTGAAATGTTTCTGGTGTTTGTTATGTTTCAAATGTTTCGTATGTTTGACATGTTTTGGAAAATTGACATTTTTCGGATGTTTCGTATGTTTGACATGTTTCGGGTGTTTGTTATGTTTCGGATGTTTCGTATGTTTGACATTTTTCGGGTTTTTGACATGTTTCGGATGTTTCGTATGTTTGACATGTTTCGGATGTTTCGTATGTTTGACATGTTTCGGGTGTTTGACATGTTTCGGATGTTTCGTATGTTTGACATGTTTCGGATGTTTCGGATGTTTGACATGTTTTGGGTGTTTGACATGTTTCGGATGTTTCGTATGTTTGACATGTTTAGGGTGTTTGACATTTTTCGGATGTTTCGTATGTTTGACATGTTTCGGGTGTTTGTTATGTTTCGGATGTTTCGTATGTTTGACATTTTTCGGGTTTTTGACATGTTTCGGATGTTTCGAATGTTTGACATGTTTCGGATGTTTCGTATGTTTGACATGTTTCGGGTGTTTGACATGTTTCGGATGTTTCGTATGTTTGACATGTTTCGGATGTTTCGGATGTTTGACATGTTTTGGGTGTTTGACATGTTTCGGATGTTTCGTATGTTTGACATGATTAGAGTGTTTGACATGTTTCGAATGTTTCGTATATTAGACATGTTTCGGGTGTTTCACATGTTTTGAATGTTTCGTATGTTTGACCTGTTTTGGGTGTTTCACATGTTTCGGATGTTTCGTATGTATGACATGTTTCAGGTGTTTGACATGTTTTGTATGTTTCGTATGTTTGACATGTTTCGGATGTTTCGTATGTTTGACATGTTTCGAATGTTTGACATGGTTCAGATGTTTCGTATGTTTGACATGTTTGGGGTGTTTGACATGTTTCGGATGTTTCGTATGTTTGTCATGTTTTGTATGTTTGACATGTTTTGGGTGTTTGACATGTTTTGGGTGTTTCACTAGTTTCGGATGTTTCGTATGTTTGACATGTTTCGGGTGTTTGACATGTTTCAGATGTTTCGTATGTTTGACATGTTTTGGATGTTTCGTATGTTTGACATGTTTAGAGTGTTTGACATGTTTCGGATGTTTCGTATGTTTGACATGTTTCGGATGTTTCCTATGTTTGACATGTTTCGGGTGTTTGACATGTTTCGGATGTTTTGTATGTTTAACATGTTTCGGATGTTTGACATGTTTCGGATGTTTCGTATGTTTGACATGTTTCGTATTTTTGACATGTTTAGAGTGTTTGACATGTTTCGGATGTTTCGTATGTTTGACATGTTTCAGGTGTTTGACATGTTTCGGATGTCTCATATGTTTGACATGTTTAGGCTGTTTAACATGTTTCGGATGTTTGACATGTTTTGGATGTTTCGTATGTTTGACATATTACGGGTGTTTGACATGTTTCGGATGTTTCGTATATTGACATGTTTCGGATGTTTAACATGTTTCGAATGTTTTGTATGTTTGACATGTTTCGGGTTTTTGACATGTTTCGGATGTTTCGTATGTTTGACATGTTTCGGATGTTTTGTATGTTTGACATGTTTCGGGTGTTTGACATGTTTAGAATGTTTCGTATGTTAGACATGTTTCGGGTGTTTCACATGTTTTGAATGTTTCGTATGTTTGACATGTTTTTGGTGTTTCACATGTTTCGGATGTTTCGTATGTATGACATGTTTCAGGTGTTTGACATGTTTTGTATGTTTCGTATGTTTGACATGTTTCGGATGTTTCGTATGTTTGACATATTTCGGGTTTTTGACATGTTTCAGATGTTTCGTATGTTTGACATGTTTCGGGTGCTTGACATGTTTCGGATGTTTCGTTTGTTTGACATGATTCGTATGTTTGACATGTTTCGGGTGTTTGACATGTTTTGGGTGTTTCACTAGTTTCGGATGTTTCGTATGTTTGACATGTTTTGGGTGTTTGACATGTTTCGAATATTTTGTATGTTTGACATGTTTCGGGTGCTTGACATTTTTCGGAGACATGTTTCGGGTGTTTGACATGTTTTGGGTGTTTCACTAGTTTCGGATGTTTCGTATGTTTGACATGTTTTGGGTGTTTGACATGTTTCGGATGTTTCGTATGTTTGACATGTTTCAGGTGTTTGACATGTTTCGTATGTTTGACATGTTTCGGATGTTTCGTATGTTTGACATATTTCGGGTGTTTGACATGTTTCAGATGTCTCGTATGTTTGACATGTTTCGGGTGTTTGACATGTTTCGGATGTTTCGTATGTTTGACATGTTTCGAGTGTTTGACATGTTTCGAATGTTTGACATTTTCGTCTATTTGCCATGTTTCGTATGTTTGACATATTTCGGGTGTTTGACATGTTTCGAATGTTTCGTATATTGACATGTTTCGGATGTTTGACATGTTTCGAATATTTTGTATGTTTGACATGTTTCGGGTGCTTGACATTTTTCGGATGTTTCGTATGTTTAAAATGTTTCGTATGTTTGACATGTTTTGGAAAATTGACATTTTTCGAATGTTTCGTATGTTTGACATGTTTCGGGTGTTTGTTATGTTTCGGATGTTTCTTATGTTTAACAATTTTTGGATGTTTTGTATGTTTGACATGTTTCGGGTGTTTGACATGTTTCGGATGTTTCTTATGTTTGACATGTTTCGGATGTTTCGTATCTTAGACATGTTTCGGGTGTTTCACATATTTGAATGTTTCGTATGTTTGACATGTTTTGAATGTTTCACATGTTTTGGATGTTTCGTATGTTTGACATGTTTCAGGTGTTTGACATGTTTTGTATGTTTCGTATGTTCGACATGTTTCAGATGTTTCGTATGTTTGACATGTTTCGGGTGTTTGACATGTTTCGGATGTTTCGTATGTTTGACATGTTTCGTATGTTTGACATGTTTCGGGTGTTTGACATGTTTTGGGTGTTTGACTAGTTTCGGATGTTTCGTATGTTTGACATGTTTCGTATGTTTGACATGTTTCGGGTGTTTGACATGTTTCGGGTGTTTGACATGTTTTGAATGTTTCGTATGTTTGACATGTTTCGCATGTTTGACATGTTTTGGGTGTTTGACATGTTTCAAATGATTCGTATGTTTGACATGTTTTTGGGTGTTTGACATGTTTCAGATATTTCGTATGTTTGACATGTTTCGGATGTTTCGTTTGTTTGACATGTTTAGAGTGTTTGACATGTTTCGGATGTTTCGGATGTTTGACATGTTTCGGGTGTTTGACATGTTTCAGGTGATTGACATGTTTCAGATGTTTCGTATGTTTAAAATATTTCGGGTGTTTGACATGTTTCGGATGTTTCGTATGTTTGACATGTTTCGTATGTTTGACATGTTTCGGGTGTTTGACATGTTTTGGGTGTTTCACTAGTTTCGGATGTTTCGTATGTTTGACATGTTTCGTATGTTTGACATGTTTCGGGTGTTTGACATGTTTTGAGTGTTTGACTAGTTTCGGATGTTTCGTATGTTTGACATGTTTCGGGTGTTTGACATAATTCAGATGTTTTGTATGTTTGACAAGTTTCGGGTGTTTGACATGTTTCGGATGTTTCGTATGTTTGACATGTTTCGGGTGTTTGACATAGTTCGAATGATTCGTATGTTTGACATGTTTCGGGTGTTTGACATGTTTCAGATGTTTCGTATAATTAACATGTTTCTGATGTTTCGTATGTTTGACAAGTTTCGGGTGTTTGACATGTTTCGGATGTTTCGTATGTTTGACATGTTTCGGGTGTTTGATATGTTTTGGGCGTTTGACATGTTTCGGATGTTTCGTATGTTTGACATGTTTCAGGTGTTTGACATGTTTTGTATGTTTCGTATGTTTGACATGTTTCGGATGTTTCGTATGTTTGACATGTTTCGGGTGTTTGACATAATTCAGATGTTTTGTATGTTTGACATGTTTCGGGTGTTTGACATGTTTCAAATGATTCGTATGTTTGACATGTTTCGGGTGTTTGACATGTTTCAGATGTTTCGTATGTTTGACATGTTTCGGATGTTTCGTATGTTTGACATCTTTCGGGTGTTTGACATGTTTCAGATGTTTCGTATGTTTGACATGTTTCGGATGTCTCATATGTTTGACATGTTTAGGCTGTTTAACATGTTTCGGATGTTTGACATGTTTCGGATGTTTCGTATGTTTGACATGTTTCGGGTGTTTGACATGTTTCAGATGTTTCGTATTTTTGACATGTTTCGGATGTTTCGTATGTTTGACATGTTTCGGGTTTTTGACATGTTTCAGATGTTTCGTATGTTTGACATGTTTCGGGTGTTTGACATGTTTCGGATGTTTCGTATGTTTGACATGTTTCGGGTGTTTGACATGTTTCGGATGTTTCGTATGTTTGACATGTTTCGGATGTTTCGTATGTTTGACATGTTTCGGATGTTTCGGATGTTTGACATGTTTTGGGTGTTTGACATGTTTCGGATGTTTCGTATGTTTGACATGTTTAGGGTGTTTGACATTTTTCGGATGTTTCGTATGTTTGACATGTTTCGGGTGTTTGTTATGTTTCGGATGTTTCGTATGTTTGACATTTTTCGGGTTTTTGACATGTTTCGGATGTTTCGTATGTTTGACATGTTTCGGATGTTTCGTATGTTTGACATGTTTCGGGTGTTTGACATGTTTCGGATGTTTCGTATGTTTGACATATTTCGGATGTTTCGGATGTTTGACATGTTTTGGGTGTTTGACATGTTTCGGATGTTTCGTATGTTTGACATGATTAGGGTGTTTGACATGTTTCGAATGTTTCGTATATTAGACATGTTTCGGGTGTTTCACATGTTTTGAATGTTTCGTATGTTTGACCTGTTTTGGGTGTTTCACATGTTTCGGATGTTTCGTATGTATGACATGTTTCAGGTGTTTGACATGTTTTGTATGTTTCGTATGTTTGACATGTTTCGGATGTTTCGTATGTTTGACATGTTTCGAATGTTTGACATGGTTCAGATGTTTCGTATGTTTGACATGTTTGGGGTGTTTGACATGTTTCGGATGTTTCGTATGTTTGTCATGTTTTGTATGTTTGACATGTTTTGGGTGTTTGACATGTTTTGGGTGTTTCACTAGTTTCGGATGTTTCGTATGTTTGACATGTTTCGGGTGTTTGACATGTTTCAGATGTTTCGTATGTTTGACATGTTTTGGATGTTTCGTATGTTTGACATGTTTAGAGTGTTTGACATGTTTCGGATGTTTCGTATGTTTGACATGTTTCGGATGTTTCGTATGTTTGACATGTTTCGGGTGTTTGACATGTTTCGGATGTTTTGTATGTTTAACATGTTTCGGGTGTTTGACATGTTTCGGATGTTTCGTATGTTTGACATGTTTCGTATTTTTGACATGTTTAGAGTGTTTGACATGTTTCGGATGTTTCGTATGTTTGACATGTTTCAGGTGTTTGACATGTTTCGGATGTCTCATATGTTTGACATGTTTAGGCTGTTTAACATGTTTCGGATGTTTGACATGTTTTGGATGTTTCGTATGTTTGACATATTACGGGTGTTTGACATGTTTCGGATGTTTCGTATATTGACATGTTTCGGATGTTTAACATGTTTTGAATGTTTTGTATGTTTGACATGTTTTGGGTTTTTGACATGTTTCGGATGTTTCGTATGTTTGACATGTTTCGGATGTTTCGTATGTTTGACATGTTTCGGGTGTTTGACATGTTTCGGATGTTTCTTATGTTTGACATGTTTCGGATGTTTCGGATGTTTGACATGTTTGGGGTATTTGACATGTTTCGAATGTTTCGTATGTTTGACATGTTTCGGGTGTTTGACATGTTTAGAATGTTTCGTATGTTAGACATGTTTCGGGTGTTTCACATGTTTTGAATGTTTCGTATGTTTGACATGTTTTGGGTGTTTCACATGTTTCGGATGTTTCGTATGTATGACATGTTTCAGGTGTTTGACATGTTTTGTATGTTTCGTATGTTTGACATGTTTCGGATGTTTCGTATGTTTGACATATTTCGGGTTTTTGACATGTTTCAGATGTTTCGTATGTTTGACATGTTTCGGGTGTTTGACATGTTTCGGATGTTTCGTTTGTTTGACATGTTTCGTATGTTTGACATGTTTCGGGTGTTTGACATGTTTTGGGTGTTTCACTAGTTTCTGATGTTTCGTATGTTTGACGTGTTTCGGGTGTTTGACATGTTTCGGATGTTTCGTATGTTTGACATTTTTCGGATGTTTCGTATGTTTGACATGTCTAGAGTGTTTGACATGTTTCGGATGTTTCGTATGTTTAACATGTTACAGGTGTTTGACATGTTTCGGATGTCTCATATGTTTAACATGCTTAGGCTGTCTAACATGTTTCGGATGTTTGACATGTTTCGGATGTTTCGTATGTTTGACATATTTTGGGTGTTTGACATGTTTCGGATGTTTCGTATATTGACATGTTTCGGATGTTTAACATGTTTCGAATATTTTGTATGCTTGATATGTTTCGGGTGCTTGACATTTTTTAGATGTTTCGTATGTTTGACATGTTTCTGGTGTTTGTTATGTTTCAAATGTTTCGTATGTTTGACATGTTTTGGAAAATTGACATTTTTCGGATGTTTCGTATGTTTGACATGTTTCGGGTGTTTGTTATGTTTCGGATGTTTCGTATGTTTGACATTTTTCGGGTTTTTGACATGTTTCGGATGTTTCGTATGTTTGACATGTTTCGGATGTTTCGTATGTTTGACATGTTTCGGGTGTTTGACATGTTTCGGATGTTTCGTATGTTTGACATGTTTCGGATGTTTCGGATGTTTGACATGTTTTGGGTGTTTGACATGTTTCGGATGTTTCGTATGTTTGACATGTTTAGGGTGTTTGACATGTTTCGAATGTTTCGTATGTTAGACATGTTTCGGGTGTTTTACATGTTTTGAATGTTTCGTATGTTTGACCAGTTTTGGGTGTTTCACATGTTTCGGATGTTTCGTATGTATGACATGTTTCAGGTGTTTGACATGTTTTGTATGTTTCGTATTTTAGACATGTTTCGGATGTTTCGTATGTTTGACATGTTTCGAATGTTTGACATGTTTCAGATGTTTCGTATGTTTGACATGTTTCGTATGTTTGACATGTTTTGGGTGTTTGACATGTTTTGGGTGTTTCACTAGTTTCGGATGTTTCGTATGTTTGACATGTTTCGGGTGTTTGACATGTTTCAGATGTTTCGTATGTTTGACATGTTTCGGATGTTTCGTATGTTTGACATGTTTCGGGTGTTTGACATGTTTCAGATGTTTCGTATGTTTGACATGTTTCGGATGTTTCGTATTTTTGACATGTTTAGAGTGTTTGACATGTTTCGGATGTTTCGCATGTTTGACATGTTTTGGGTGTTTGACATGTTTCGGATGTTTCGTATGTTTGACATGTTTCAGGTGTTTGACATGTTTCGTATGTTTGACATGTTTCGGAAGTTTCGTATGTTTGACATATTTCGGGTGTTTGACATGTTTCAGATGTTTCGTATGTTTGACATGTTTCGGGTGTTTGACATGTTTCGGATGTTTCGTATGTTTGACATGTTTCGAGTGTTTGACATGTTTCGAATGTTTGACATTTTCGTCTATTTGCCATGTTTCGGGTATTTGAAATGTTTTGGGTGTTTGACTAGTTTCGGATGTTTCGTATGTTTGACATGTTTCGGGTGTTTGACATGTTTCGAATGTTTCGTATGTTTGACATGTTTCGGGTGTTTGACATGTTTTGAATAATTCGTATGTTGGACATGTTTTAAGTATTTCACGTGTTTCGGATGTTTCGTATGTTTGACATGTTTCCGGTGTTTGACATAATTCAGATGTTTTGTATGTTTGACATGTTTCGGGTGTTTGACATGTTTCAAATGATTCGTATGTTTGACATGTTTTGGGTGTTTGACATGTTTCAGATGTTTCGTATGTTTGACATGTTTCGGATGTTTCGTATGTTTGACATGTTTTGGGTGTTTCACATGTTTCGGATGTTTCGTATGTATGACATGTTTCAGGTGTTTGACATGTTTTGTATGTTTCGTATGTTTGACATGTTTCGGATGTTTCGTATGTTTGACATATTTCGGGTTTTTGACATGTTTCAGATGTTTCGTATGTTTGACATGTTTCGGGTGTTTGACATGTTTCGGATGTTTCGTTTGTTTGACATGTTTCGTATGTTTGACATGTTTCGGGTGTTTGACATGTTTTGGGTGTTTCACTAGTTTCGGATGTTTCGTATGTTTGACGTGTTTCGGGTGTTTGACATGTTTCAGATGTTTCGTATGTTTGACATTTTTCGGATGTTTCGTATGTTTGACATGTCTAGAGTGTTTGACATGTTTCGGATGTTTCGTATGTTTAACATGTTACAGGTGTTTGACATGTTTCGGATGTCTCATATGTTTGACATGCTTAGGCTGTCTAACATGTTTCGGATGTTTGACATGTTTCGGATGTTTCGTATGTTTGACATATTTTGGGTGTTTGACATGTTTCGGATGTTTCGTATATTGACATGTTTCGGATGTTTAACATGTTTCGAATATTTTGTATGCTTGATATGTTTCGGGTGCTTGACATTTTTTAGATGTTTCGTATGTTTGACATGTTTCTGGTGTTTGTTATGTTTCAAATGTTTCGTATGTTTGACATGTTTTGGAAAATTAACATTTTTCGGATGTTTCGTATGTTTGACATGTTTCGGGTGTTTGTTATGTTTCGGATGTTTCGTATGTTTGACATTTTTCGGGTTTTTGACATGTTTCGGATGTTTCGTATGTTTGACATGTTTCGGATGTTTCGTATGTTTGACATGTTTCGGGTGTTTGACATGTTTCGGATGTTTCGTATGTTTGACATGTTTCGGATGTTTCGGATGTTTGACATGTTTTGGGTGTTTGACATGTTTCGGATGTTTCGTATGTTTGACATGTTTAGGGTGTTTGACATGTTTCGAATGTTTCGTATGTTAGACATGTTTCGGGTGTTTCACATGTTTTGAATGTTTCGTATGTTTGACCAGTTTTGGGTGTTTCACATGTTTCGGATGTTTCGTATGTATGACATGTTTCAGGTGTTTGACATGTTTTGTATGTTTCGTATTTTTGACATGTTTCGGATGTTTCGTATGTTTGACATGTTTCGAATGTTTGACATGTTTCAGATGTTTCGTATGTTTGACATGTTTCGTATGTTTGACATGTTTTGGGTGTTTGACATGTTTTGGGTGTTTCACTAGTTTCGGATGTTTCGTATGTTTGACATGTTTCGGGTGTTTGACATGTTTCAGATGTTTCGTATGTTTGACATGTTTTGGATGTTTCGTATGTTTGACATGTTTCGGGTGTTTGACATGTTTCAGATGTTTCGTATGTTTGACATGTTTCGGATGTTTCGTATTTTTGACATGTTTAGAGTGTTTGACATGTTTCGGATGTTTCGCATGTTTGACATGTTTCGGATGTTTCGTATGTTTGACATATTTTGGGTGTTTGACATGTTTCGGATGTTTCGTATATTGACATGTTTCGGATGTTTAACATGTTTCGAATATTTTGTATGCTTGATATGTTTCGGGTGCTTGACATTTTTTAGATGTTTCGTATGTTTGACATGTTTCTGGTGTTTGTTATGTTTCAAATGTTTCGTATGTTTGACATGTTTTGGAAAATTGACATTTTTCGGATGTTTCGTATGTTTGACATGTTTCGGGTGTTTGTTATGTTTCGGATGTTTCGTATGTTTGACATTTTTCGGGTTTTTGACATGTTTCGGATGTTTCGTATGTTTGACATGTTTCGGATGTTTCGTATGTTTGACATGTTTCGGGTGTTTGACATGTTTCGGATGTTTCGTATGTTTGACATGTTTCGGATGTTTCGGATGTTTGACATGTTTTGGGTGTTTGACATGTTTCGGATGTTTCGTATGTTTGACATGTTTAGGGTGTTTGACATGTTTCGAATGTTTCGTATGTTAGACATGTTTCGGGTGTTTCACATGTTTTGAATGTTTCGTATGTTTGACCAGTTTTGGGTGTTTCACATGTTTCGGATGTTTCGTATGTATGACATGTTTCAGGTGTTTGACATGTTTTGTATGTTTCGTATTTTAGACATGTTTCGGATGTTTCGTATGTTTGACATGTTTCGAATGTTTGACATGTTTCAGATGTTTCGTATGTTTGACATGTTTCGTATGTTTGACATGTTTTGGGTGTTTGACATGTTTTGGGTGTTTCACTAGTTTCGGATGTTTCGTATGTTTGACATGTTTCGGGTGTTTGACATGTTTCAGATGTTTCGTATGTTTGACATGTTTCGGATGTTTCGTATGTTTGACATGTTTCGGGTGTTTGACATGTTTCAGATGTTTCGTATGTTTGACATGTTTCGGATGTTTCGTATTTTTGACATGTTTAGAGTGTTTGACATGTTTCGGATGTTTCGCATGTTTGACATGTTTTGGGTGTTTGACATGTTTCGGATGTTTCGTATGTTTGACATGTTTCAGGTGTTTGACATGTTTCGTATGTTTGACATGTTTCGGAAGTTTCGTATGTTTGACATATTTCGGGTGTTTGACATGTTTCAGATGTTTCGTATGTTTGACATGTTTCGGGTGTTTGACATGTTTCGGATGTTTCGTATGTTTGACATGTTTCGAGTGTTTGACATGTTTCGAATGTTTGACATTTTCGTCTATTTGCCATGTTTCGGGTATTTGAAATGTTTTGGGTGTTTGACTAGTTTCGGATGTTTCGTATGTTTGACATGTTTCGGGTGTTTGACATGTTTCGAATGTTTCGTATGTTTGACATGTTTCGGGTGTTTGACATGTTTTGAATAATTCGTATGTTGGACATGTTTTAAGTATTTCACGTGTTTCGGATGTTTCGTATGTTTGACATGTTTCCGGTGTTTGACATAATTCAGATGTTTTGTATGTTTGACATGTTTCGGGTGTTTGACATGTTTCAAATGATTCGTATGTTTGACATGTTTTGGGTGTTTGACATGTTTCAGATGTTTCGTATGTTTGACATGTTTCGGATGTTTCGTATGTTTGACATGTTTTGGGTGTTTCACATGTTTCGGATGTTTCGTATGTATGACATGTTTCAGGTGTTTGACATGTTTTGTATGTTTCGTATGTTTGACATGTTTCGGATGTTTCGTATGTTTGACATATTTCGGGTTTTTGACATGTTTCAGATGTTTCGTATGTTTGACATGTTTCGGGTGTTTGACATGTTTCGGATGTTTCGTTTGTTTGACATGTTTCGTATGTTTGACATGTTTCGGGTGTTTGACATGTTTTGGGTGTTTCACTAGTTTCGGATGTTTCGTATGTTTGACGTGTTTCGGGTGTTTGACATGTTTCAGATGTTTCGTATGTTTGACATTTTTCGGATGTTTCGTATGTTTGACATGTCTAGAGTGTTTGACATGTTTCGGATGTTTCGTATGTTTAACATGTTACAGGTGTTTGACATGTTTCGGATGTCTCATATGTTTGACATGCTTAGGCTGTCTAACATGTTTCGGATGTTTGACATGTTTCGGATGTTTCGTATGTTTGACATATTTTGGGTGTTTGACATGTTTCGGATGTTTCGTATATTGACATGTTTCGGATGTTTAACATGTTTCGAATATTTTGTATGCTTGATATGTTTCGGGTGCTTGACATTTTTTAGATGTTTCGTATGTTTGACATGTTTCTGGTGTTTGTTATGTTTCAAATGTTTCGTATGTTTGACATGTTTTGGAAAATTAACATTTTTCGGATGTTTCGTATGTTTGACATGTTTCGGGTGTTTGTTATGTTTCGGATGTTTCGTATGTTTGACATTTTTCGGGTTTTTGACATGTTTCGGATGTTTCGTATGTTTGACATGTTTCGGATGTTTCGTATGTTTGACATGTTTCGGGTGTTTGACATGTTTCGGATGTTTCGTATGTTTGACATGTTTCGGATGTTTCGGATGTTTGACATGTTTTGGGTGTTTGACATGTTTCGGATGTTTCGTATGTTTGACATGTTTAGGGTGTTTGACATGTTTCGAATGTTTCGTATGTTAGACATGTTTCGGGTGTTTCACATGTTTTGAATGTTTCGTATGTTTGACCAGTTTTGGGTGTTTCACATGTTTCAGATGTTTCGTATGTATGACATGTTTCAGGTGTTTGACATGTTTTGTATGTTTCGTATTTTTGACATGTTTCGGATGTTTCGTATGTTTGACATGTTTCGAATGTTTGACATGTTTCAGATGTTTCGTATGTTTGACATGTTTCGTATGTTTGACATGTTTTGGGTGTTTGACATGTTTTGGGTGTTTCACTAGTTTCGGATGTTTCGTATGTTTGACATGTTTCGGGTGTTTGACATGTTTCAGATGTTTCGTATGTTTGACATGTTTCGGATGTTTCGTATGTTTGACATGTTTCGGGTGTTTGACATGTTTCAGATGTTTCGTATGTTTGACATGTTTCGGATGTTTCGTATTTTTGACATGTTTAGAGTGTTTGACATGTTTCGGATGTTTCGCATGTTTGACATGTTTTGGGTGTTTGACATGTTTCGGATGTTTCGTATGTTTGACATGTTTCAGGTGTTTGACATGTTTCGTATGTTTGACATGTTTCGGAAGTTTCGTATGTTTGACATATTTCGGGTGTTTGACATGTTTCAGATGTCTCGTATGTTTGACATGTTTCGGGTGTTTGACATGTTTCGGATGTTTCGTATGTTTGACATGTTTCGAGTGTTTGACATGTTTCGAATGTTTGACATTTTTGTCTATTTGCCATGTTTCGGGTATTTAAAATGTTTTGGGTGTTTGACTAGTTTCGGATGTTTCGTATGTTTGACATGTTTCGGGTGTTTGACATGTTTCGAATGTTTCGTATGTTTGACATGTTTCGGGTGTTTGACATGTTTTGAATAATTCGTATGTTGGACATGTTTTAAGTATTTCACGTGTTTCGGATGTTTCGTATGTTTGACATGTTTCCGGTGTTTGACATAATTCAGATGTTTTGTATGTTTGACATGTTTCGGGTGTTTGACATGTTTCAAATGATTCGTATGTTTGACATGTTTTGGGTATTTGACATGTTTCAGATGTTTCGTATGTTTGACATGTTTCGGATGTTTCGTATGTTTGACATGTTTCGGGTGTTTGACATGTTTCAGATGTTTCGTATTTTTTACATGTTTCGGATGTTTCGTATGTTTGACATGTTTAGAGTGTTTGACATGTTTCAGATGTTTCGTATGTTTGACATGTTTCGGGTGCTTGACATGTTTCAGGTGTTTAAAATGTTTCGGATGTCTAATATTTTTGACATGTTTAGGCTGTTTAACATGTTTTGGATGTTTGACATGTTTCGGATGTTTCGTATGTTTGACATATTTCGGGTGTTTGACATGTTTCGAATGTTTCGTATATTGACATGTTTCGGATGTTTGACATGTTTCGAATATTTTGTATGTTTGACATGTTTCGGGTGCTTGACATTTTTCGGATGTTTCGAATGTTTGAAATGTTTCGTATGTTTGACATGTTTTGGAAAATTGACATTTTTCGAATGTTTCGTATGTTTGACATGTTTCGGGTGTTTGTTATGTTTCGGATGTTTCTTATGTTTAACAATTTTTGGATGTTTCGTATGTTTGACATGTTTCGGGTGTTTGACATGTTTCGGATGTTTCGTATGTTTGACATGTTTCGGATGTTTCGTATGTTAGACATGTTTCGGGTGTTTCACATATTTGAATGTTTCGTATGTTTGACATGTTTTGAATGTTTCACATGTTTAGGATGTTTCGTATGTATGACATGTTTCAGGTGTTTGACATGTTTGTATGTTTCGTATGTTCGACATGTTTCAGATGTTTCGTATGTTTTACATGTTTCGGGTGTTTGACATGTTTCGGACGTTTCGTATGTTTGACATGTTTCGTATGTTTGACATGTTTCGGGTGTTTGACATGTTTTGGGTGTTTGACTAGTTTCGGATGTTTCGTATGTTTGACATGTTTCGTATGTTTGACATGTTTCGGGTGATTGACATGTTTTGGGTGTTTGACATGTTTCGGATGTTTTTGTATGTTTGACTTGTTTCGGGTGTTTGACATGTTTTGAATGTTTCGTATGTTTGACATGTTTCGCATGTTTGACATGTTTTGGGTGTTTGACATGTTTCGGATTTTTCGTATGTTTGACATGTTTCAGGTGTTTGACATGTTTCGTATGTTTGACATGTTTCGGATGTTTCGTATGTTTGACATGTTTTGGGTGTTTGATATGTTTTGGGCGTTTGACATATTTCGTATGTTTCGTATGTTTGACATGTTTCAGGTGTTTGACATGTTTTGTATGTTTCGTATGTTTGACATGTTTCGGATGTTTCGTATGTTTGACATGTTTCGGGTGTTTGACATAATTCAGATGTTTTGTATGTTTGACATGTTTCGGGTGTTTGACATGTTTCAAATGATTCATATGTTTGACATGTTTCGGGTGTTTGACATGTTTCAGATGTTTCGTATGTTTGACATGTTTCGGATGTTTCATATGTTTGACATCTTTCGGGTGTTTGACATGTTTCAGATGTTTCGTATGTTTGACATGTTTCTGATGTTTCGTATGTTTGACATGTTTGGAGTGTTTGACATGTTTCGGATGTTTCGTATGTTTGACATGTTTCAGGTGTTTGACATGTTTCGGATGTCTCATATGTTTGACATGTTTAGGCTGTTTAACATGTTTCGGATGTTTGACATGTTTCGGATGTTTCGTATGTTTGACATATTTCGTGTGTTTGACATGTTTCGGATGTTTCGTATATTGACATGTTTAGGATGTTTAACATGTTTCGAATGTTTTGTATGTTTGATATATTTCGGGTGCTTGACATTTTTCGGATGTTTCGAATGTTTGACATGTTTCGGGTGTTTGTTATGTTTCAAATGTTTCATATGTTTGACATGTTTTGGAAAATTGACATTTTTCGGATGTTTCGTATGTTTGACATGTTTTGGGTGTTTGTTATGTTTTGAATGTTTCGTAAGTTTGACATGTTTCGGATGTTTCGTATGTTTAACATGTTTCCTATATTTTACATGTTTCGTATGTTTGACATGTTTCGGGTGTTTGACATGTTTTAGGTGTTTGACTTGTTTCGGATGTTTTGTATGTTTGACATATTTTAAGTGTTTGACATGTTTCGGATATTTCGTATGTTTGATATGTTTCGGGTGTTTGTCAATTTTGGGATGTTTTGTATGTTTGACATGTTTCGAATGTCTGACATGTTTCTGGTGTTTGACATGTTTCGGGTGTTTGACATATTTTGGGTGTTTAACTTGTTTCGGATGCTTTGTATGTTTGACATGTTTCGAATGTTTGACATGTTTAGGTTGTTTGACATGTTTCGGATGTTTGGTATGTTTGACATACTTCGGGTGTTTCGTATGTTTGACATGTTTCGGGTGTCTGACATTTTGCGGATGTTTCGTATGTTTGACATTTTTCGGGTTTTTGACATGTTTCGGATGTTTCGTATGTTTGACATGTTTCGGAAGTTTCGTATGTTTGACATGTTTCGGGTGTTTGACATGTTTCGGATGTTTCGTATGTTTGACATGTTTCGGATGTTTCGGATGTTTGACATGTTTTGGGTGTTTGACATGTTTCGGATGTTTCGTATGTTTGACATGTTTATGGTGTTTGACATGTTTCGAATGTTTCGTATATTAGACATGTTTCGGGTGTTTCACATGTTTTGAATGTTTCGTATGTTTGACCTGTTTTGGGTGTTTCACATGTTTCGGATGTTTCGTATGTATGACATGTTTCAGGTGTTTGACATGTTTTGTATGTTTCGTATGTTTGACATGTTTCGGATGTTTCGTATGTTTGACATGTTTCGAATGTTTGACATGTTTGGGGTGTTTGACATGTTTCGGATGTTTCGTATGTTTGTCATGTTTTGTATGTTTGACATGTTTTGGGTGTTTGACATGTTTTGGGTGTTTCACTAGTTTCGGATGTTTCGTATGTTTGACATGTTTCGGTTGTTTGACATGTTTCGGATGTCTCATATGTTTGACATGTTTAGGCTGTTTAACATGTTTCGGATGTTTGACATGTTTTGGATGTTTCGTATGTTTGACATATTACGGGTGTTTGACATGTTTTGGATGTTTCGTATGATGACATGTTTCGGATGTTTAACATGTTTCGAATGTTTTGTATGTTTGACATGTTTCGGGTTTTTGACATGTTTCGGATGTTTCGTATGTTTGACATGTTTCGGATGTTTCGTATGTTTGACATGTTTCGGGTGTTTGACATGTTTCGGATGTTTCGTATGTTTGACATGTTTCGGATGTTTCGGATGTTTGACATGTTTGGGGTATTTGACATGTTTCGAATGTTTCGTATGTTTGACATGTTTCGGGTGTTTGACATGTTTAGAATGTTTCGTATGTTAGACATGTTTCGGGTGTTTCACATGTTTTGAATGTTTCGTATGTTTGACATGTTTTGGGTGTTTCACATGTTTCGGATGTTTCGTATGTATGACATGTTTCAGGTGTTTGACATGTTTTGTATGTTTCGTATGTTTGACATGTTTCGGATGTTTCGTATGTTTGACATGTTTCGGGTTTTTGACATGTTTCAGATGTTTCGTATGTTTGACATGTTTCGGGTGTTTGACATGTTTCGGATGTTTTGTTTGTTTGACATGTTTCGTATGTTTGACATGTTTCGGGTGTTTGACATGTTTTGGGTGTTTCACTAGTTTCGGATGTTTCGTATGTTTGACGTGTTTCGGGTGTTTGACATGTTTCAGATGTTTCGTATGTTTGACATGTTTCGGATGTTTCGTATGTTTGACATGTCTAGAGTGTTTGACATGTTTCGGATGTTTCGTATGTTTAACATGTTACAGGTGTTTGACATGTTTCGGATGTCTCATATGTTTGACATGTTTAGGCTGTTTAACATGTTTCGGATGTTTGACATGTTTCGGATGTTTCGTATGTTTGACATATTTTGGGTGTTTGACATGTTTCGGATGTTTCGTATATTGACATGTTTCGGATGTTTAACATGTTTCGAATATTTTGTATGCTTGATATGTTTCGGGTGCTTGACATTTTTCAGATGTTTCGTATGTTTGACATGTTTCTGGTGTTTGTTATGTTTCAAATGTTTCGTATGTTTGACATGTTTTGGAAAATTGACATTTTTCGGATGTTTCGTATGTTTGACATGTTTCGGGTGTTTGTTATGTTTCGGATGTTTCGTATGTTTGACATTTTTCGGGTTTTTGACATGTTTCGGATGTTTCGTATGTTTGACATGTTTCGGATGTTTCGTATGTTTGACATGTTTCGGGTGTTTGACATGTTTCGGATGTTTCGTATGTTTGACATGTTTCGGATGTTTCGGATGTTTGACATGTTTTGGGTGTTTGACATGTTTCGGATGTTTCGTATGTTTGACATGTTTATGGTGTTTGACATGTTTCGAATGTTTCGTATATTAGATATGTTTCGGGTGTTTTACATGTTTTGAATGTTTCGTATGTTTGACCTGTTTTGGGTGTTTCACATGTTTCGGATGTTTCGTATGTATGACATGTTTCAGGTGTTTGACATGTTTTGTAAGTTTCGTATGTTTGACATGTTTCGGATGTTTCGTATGTTTGACATGTTTCGAATGTTTGACATGTTTCAGATGTTTCGTATGTTTGACATGTTTGGGGTGTTTGACATGTTTCGGATGTTTCGTATGTTTGACATGTTTTGTATGTTTGACATGTTTTGGGTGTTTGACATGTTTTGGGTGTTTCACTAGTTTCGGATGTTTCGTATGTTTGACATGTTTCGGATGTTTCGTATGTTTGACATGTTTCGTGTATTTGACATGTTTCAGATGTTTCGTATGTTTGACATGTTTCGGATGTTTGACATGTTTCAGATGTTTCGTATGTTTGACATGTTTCGGATGTTTCGTATGTTTGACATGTTTCAGGTGTTTGACATGTTTCGTATGTTTGACATGTTTCGTATGTTTGACATGTTTCGGATGTTTCGTATGTTTGACATGTTTCGGGTGTTTGACATAATTCAGATGTTTTGTATGTTTGACATGTTTCGGGTGTTTGACATGTTTCAAATGATTCGTATGTTTGACATGTTTCGGGTGTTTGACATGTTTCGGATGTTTCGTATGTTTGACATCTTTCGGGTGTTTGACATGTTTCAGATGTTTCGTATGTTTGACATGTTTCTGATGTTTCGTATGTTTGACATGTTTGGAGTGTTTGACATGTTTCGGATGTCTCATATGTTTGACATGTTTAGGCTGTTTAACATGTTTCGGATGTTTGACATGTTTCGGATGTTTCGTATGTTTGACATATTTCGTGTGTTTGACATGTTTCGGATGTTTCGTATATTGACATGTTTCGGATGTTTAACATGTTTCGAATGTTTTGTATGTTTGATATATTTCGGGTGCTTGACATTTTTCGGATGTTTCGTATGTTTGACATGTTTCGGGTGTTTGTTATGTTTCAAATGTTTCATATGTTTGACATGTTTTGGAAAATTGACATTTTTCGGATGTTTCGTATGTTTGACATGTTTCGTATATTTTACATGTTTCGTATGTTTAACATGTTTCGTATATTTTACATGTTTCGTATGTTTGACATGTTTCGGGTGTTTGACATGTTTTAGGTGTTTGACTTGTTTCGGATGTTTTGTATGTTTGACATATTTTAAGTGTTTGACATGTTTCGGATATTTCGTATGTTTGATATGTTTCGGGTGTTTGTCAATTTTGGGATGTTTCGTATGTTTGACATGTTTCGAATGTCTGACATGTTTCTGGTGTTTGACATGTTTCGGGTGTTTGACATATTTTGGGTGTTTAACTTGTTTCGGATGCTTTGTATGTTTGACATGTTTCGAATGTTTGACATGTTTAGGTTGTTTGACATGTTTCGGATGTTTGGTATGTTTGACATACTTCGGGTGTTTCGTATGTTTGACATGTTTCGGGTGTCTGACATTTTTCGGATGTTTCGTATGTTTGACATTTTTCGGGTTTTTGACATGTTTCGGATGTTTCGTATGTTTGACATGTTTCGGATGTTTCGTTATGTTTGACATGTTTCGTGTGTTTGACATGTTTCGGATGTTTCGTATGTTTGACATGTTTCGGATGTTTCGGATGTTTGACATGTTTTGGGTGTTTGACATGTTTCGGATGTTTCGTATGTTTGACATGTTTAGGGTGTTTGACATGTTTCGAATGTTTCGTATATTAGACATGTTTCGGGTGTTTCACATGTTTTGAATGTTTCGTATGTTTGACCTGTTTTGGGTGTTTCACATGTTTCGGATGTTTCGTATGTATGACATGTTTCAGATGTTTGACATGTTTTGTATGTTTCGTATGTTTGACATGTTTCGGATGTTTCGTATGTTTGACATGTTTCGAATGTTTGACATGTTTCAGATGTTTCGTATGTTTGACATGTTTGGGGTGTTTGACATGTTTCGGATGTTTCGTATGTTTGTCATGTTTTGTATGTTTGACATGTTTTGGGTGTTTGACATGTTTTGGGTGTTTCGTATGTTTGACATGTTTTGGATGTTTCGTATGTTTGACATGTTTAGAGTGTTTGACATGTTTCGGATGTTTCGTATGTTTGACATGTTTCGGATGTTTCGTATGTTTGACATGTTTCGGGTGTTTGACATGTTTCGGATGTTTTGTATGTTTAACATGTTTCGGGTGTTTGACATGTTTTAGATGTTTCGTATGTTTGACATGTTTCATATGTTTGACATGTTTAGAGTGTTTGACATGTTTAGGATGTTTCGTATGTTTGACATGTTTCAGGTGTTTGACATGTTTCGGATGTCTCATATGTTTGACATGTTTAGGCTGTTTAACATGTTTCGGATGTTTGACATGTTTTGGATGTTTCGTATATTTGACATATTACGGGTGTTTGACATGTTTTGGATGTTTCGTATATTGACATGTTTCGGATGTTTAACATGTTTGGAATGTTTTGTATGTTTGACATGTTTCGGGTTTTTGACATGTTTCGGATGTTTCGTATGTTTGACATGTTTCGGATGTTTCGTATGTTTGACATGTTTCGGGTGTTTGACATGTTTCGGATGTTTCGTATGTTTGACATGTTTCGGATGTTTCGGATGTTTGACATGTTTGGGGTATTTGACATGTTTCGAATGTTTCGTATGTTTGACATGTTTCGGGTGTTTGACATGTTTCGGATGTTTCGTATGTTTGACATGTTTCGGATGTTTCGGATGTTTGACATGTTTGGGGTATTTGACATGTTTCGAATAATTCGTATGTTTGACATGTTTTGGGTGTTTGACATGTTTCGGATGTTTCGTATGTTTGACATGTTTAGGGTGTTTGACATGTTTCGAATGTTTCGTATATTAGACATGTTTCGGGTGTTTCACATGTTTTGAATGTTTCGTATGTTTGACCTGTTTCGGGTGTTTCACATGTTTTGAATGTTTCGTATGTTTGACATGTTTTGGGTGTTTCACATGTTTCGGATGTTTTGTATGTATGACATGTTTCAGGTGTTTGACATGTTTTGTATGTTTCGTATGTTTGACATGTTTCGGATGTTTCGTATGTTTGACATGTTTCGGGTTTTTGACATGTTTCAGATGTTTCGTATGTTTGACATGTTTCGGGTGTTTGACATGTTTCGGATGTTTCGTTTGTTTGACATGTTTCGTATGTTTGACATGTTTCGGGTGTTTGACATGTTTTGGGTGTTTCACTAGTTTAAGATGTTTCGTATGTTTGACGTGTTTCGGGTGTTTGACATGTTTCAGATGTTTCGTATGTTTGACATGTTTCGGATGTTTCGTATGTTTGACATGTCTAGAGTGTTTGACATGTTTCGGATGTTTCGTATGTTTAACATGTTACAGGTGTTTGACATGTTTCGGATGTCTCATATGTTTGACATGTTTAGGCTGTTTAACATGTTTCGGATGTTTGACATGTTTCGGATGTTTCGTATGTTTGACATATTTTGGGTGTTTGACATGTTTCTGATGTTTCGTATATTGACATGTTTCGGATGTTTAACATGTTTCGAATATTTTGTATGCTTGATATGTTTCGGGTGCTTGACATTTTTCAGATGTTTCGTATGTTTGACATGTTTCTGGTGTTTGTTTTGTTTCAAATGTTTCGTATGTTTGACATGTTTTGGAAAATTGACATTTTTCGGATGTTTCGTATGTTTGACATGTTTCGGGTGTTTGTTATGTTTCGGATGTTTCGTATGTTTGACATTTTTCGGGTTTTTGACATGTTTCGGATGTTTCGTATGTTTGACATGTTTCGGATGTTTCGTATGTTTGACATGTTTCGGGTGTTTGACATGTTTCGGATGTTTCGTATGTTTGACATGTTTCGGATGTTTCGGATGTTTGACATGTTTTGGGTGTTTGACATGTTTCGGATGTTTCGTATGTTTGTTATGTTTATGGTGTTTGACATGTTTCGAATGTTTCGTATATTAGACATGTTTCGGGTGTTTCACATGTTTTGAATGTTTCGTATGTTTGACCTGTTTTGGGTGTTTCACATGTTTCGGATGTTTCGTATGTATGACATGTTTCAGGTGTTTGACATGTTTTGTAAGTTTCGTATGTTTGACATGTTTCGAATGTTTCGTATGTTTGACATGTTTCGAATGTTTGACATGTTTCAGATGTTTCGTATGTTTGACATGTTTGGGGTGTTTGACATGTTTCGGATGTTTCGTATGTTTGACATGTTTTGGGTATTTGACATGTTTTGGGTGTTTCACTTGTTTCGGATGTTTCGTATGTTTGACATGTTTCGTGTATTTGACATGTTTCAGATGTTTCGTATGTTTGACATGTTTCGGATGTTTCGTATGTTTGACATGTTTCGGGTGTTTGACATGTTTCAGATGTTTCGTATGTTTGACATGTTTTGGATGTTTCGTATGTTTGACATGTTTAGAGTGTATGACATGTTTCAGATGTTTCGTATGTTTGACATGTTTCAGGTGTTTGACATGTTTCGGATGTTTCGGATATTTGACATGTTTCGGATGTTTCGGATAATTGCCATAAGTATACGTAAAATAATAGTATCGTATCCCTCCGACTCTAGCAAACATGATAGTTACTTGGCGATAAGGAAATAGTGTCCCCGGTATCAAGGTAGACAATCAAAAATTGTCAAGAAAGGGAGAGTTTATAATGTTATGAAATTAGCCTTGTTCTATCCTAAGAACGCTTGCTGCAACTGTAATCCACAAACATATCAAAAGTATTGTAATATATATCGGTGGCATTCCACTTGTTGTTCCAATTTTTTCTAGATATTTTCTATATTTTCTGTAGTTAAAAAAATGATATCCTGCTGAGAATATTTGACTTTGGTAAAAACTTTCAACATGTATGTAATTTGACTTTAGTATCAATTTCTGGCTGTTGCTTTCACCAATTGACAGCAGCAAAAGAATTATAAATAAAAAAAACATGATAAGCGAGATGATCAGAGTTAATAGACTATAAGGCCTCTCTTTTGATCTGTGATGAGATAACTGCTAAATCAAAGGAATGAAAAAATTTTGTTTGTAAAGAGATAAGCACTAAATATATTTTCGGACAAAATTGCAAGTTTTAGAATATCCTAATACAGTTATTTATTTGTTTAAAAAATGAAGAAAAAAAAAAAACAAAAAAAAATTATACATCGTCGGGGACTTGAACTCACTACCTTTGCCATGAAAAGCCAATGTTCTACACAACTGCCACGCGGCACAAGTAACAATAGAAAATATACGTTATTTATGAAAAACACTTTAATCAAATTTTCTTACTGAAAGATCAATCTAATTTTTAAAAATGCTGCCTAAAAATGTTGAATTTTATATAAAGTATTCAATTGTATATGTTTTAAAACATTATTAGTAAAATAAAAATGCATTTTTAATGCTGACGGCATATTTGACCTTCAGAGTTCTAAATCTAGTATTATTTATATAGATTAAAAATAGATGACATCTTTTTCAAGAGTTATTCATCCTGCTAAGAATGACCCTACCGTTTTTTATTTTTGTAGTACAAAGACATAGAGAACTCTATAGTTGCTTAAATAAGAAAAATTAGCATTTTTTTTTAAAATAAATTTAATTTTTCAGTAGAAACTTAAATTTGCATAAATGTAATAAATTGATTTTAAAAGTCATTATTATAACAATTTTACAAACAAACAACAAATTTTATTCATTTTTTGGGACAATTTATAGTTTTTTTTGAATATAGTACATTAAAAAAATCTACCAATTTTAAGTTTAATATTTAGTTTATATAAATAGAAAACTTGTCATTTTGTCTCAATGTTACGAACAATAGAATTGTATCCATTCAGACATGTCAAACACCCGAAACATGTCAAACACCCGAAACATGTCAAACATACGAAACATCCGAAACTAGTGAAACACCCAAAACATGTCAAACACCCAAAACATGTCAAACATACGAAACATGTCAAACATACGAAACATCTGAAACATGTCAAACATTCGAAACATGTCAAACATACGAAACATCCGAAACATGTCAAAAATACGAAACATACAAAACATGTCAAACACCTGAAACATGTCATACATACGAAACATCCGAAACATGTGAAACACCCAAAACTGGTCAAACATACGAAACATTCAAAACATGTGAAACACCCGAAACATGTCTAACACCCGAAACATTCGAAACATGTCAAACACCCTAAACATGTCAAACATACGAAACATCCGAAACATAACAAACACCCGAAACATGTCAAACATACGAAACATCCGAAAAATGTCAATTTTCCAAAACATGTCAAACATACGAAACATTTGAAACATAACAAACACCAGAAACATGTCAAACATACGAAACATCTGAAAAATGTCAAGCACCCGAAACATATCAAGCATACAAAATATTCGAAACATGTTAAACATCCGAAACATGTCAATATACGAAACATCCGAAACATGTCAAACACCCAAAATATGTCAAACATACGAAACATCCGAAACATGTCAAACATCCGAAACAGCCTAAGCATGTCAAACATATGAGACATCCGAAACATGTCAAACACCTGTAACATGTTAAACATACGAAACATCCGAAACATGTCAAACACTCTAGACATGTCAAACATACGAAACATCCGAAACATGTCAAACATACGAAACATCTGAAACATGTCAAACACCCGAAACACGTCAAACATACGAAACATCCGAAACTAGTGAAACACCCAAAACATGTCAAACACCCGAAACATGTCAAACATACGAAACATGTCAAAAAAACGAAACATCCGAAACATGTCAAACACCCGAAACATGTCAAACATACGAAACATCTAAAACATGTCAAAAACCCGAAACATGTCAAACATACGAAACATCCGAAACATGTCAAACATACGAAACATACAAAACATGTCAAACACCTGAAACATGTCATACATACGAAACATCCGAAACATGTGAAACACCCAAAACATGTCAAACATACGAAACATTCAAAACATGTGAAACACCCGAAACATGTCTAACATACGAAACATTCTAAACATGTCAAACACCCGAAACATGTCAAACATTCGAATCATTTGAAACATGTCAAACACCCGAAACATGTCAAACATACGAAACATGTCAAACACCTGAAACATGTCAAACATACGAAACATCCGAAACATGTCAAACACCCAAAACATATCAAACATGCGAAACATGTCAAACATACGAAACATTCAAAACATGTCAAACACCCGAAACATGTCAAACACCCGAAAAATGTCAAACATACGAAACATGTCAAACATACGAAACTGCCGAAACTAGTCAAACACCCAAAACATGTCAAACACCCGAAACATGTCAAACATCCGAAACATGTCAAACATACGAAATATGTCAAACATACGAAACATCTGAAACATGTCGAACATACGAAACATACAAAACATGTCAAACACCTGAAACATGTCAAACATACGAAACATCCAAAACATGTGAAACATTCAAAACATGTCAAACATACGAAACATTCAAATATGTGAAACACCCGAAACATGTCTAACATACGAAACATCCGAAACATGTCAAACATAAGAAACATCCGAAACATGTCAAACACCCGAAACATGTCAAACATACAAAACATCCAAAAATTGTTAAACATAAGAAACATCCGAAACATAACAAACACCCGAAACATGTCAAACATACGAAACATTCGAAAAATGTCAATTTTCCAAAACATGTCAAACATACGAAACATTTTAAACATACGAAACATCCGAAAAATGTCAAGCACTCGAAACATGTCAAACATACAAAATATTCGAAACATGTCAAACATCCGAAACATGTCAATATACGAAACATTCGAAACATGTCAAACACCCGAAATATGTCAAACATACGAAACATGGCAAATAGACGAAAATGTCAAACATTCGAAACATGTCAAACACTCGAAACATGTCAAACATACGAAACATCCGAAACATGTCAAACACCCGAAACATGTCAAACATACGAGACATCTGAAACATGTCAAACACCCGAAATATGTCAAACATACGAAACATCCGAAACATGTCAAACATACGAAACATGTCAAACACCTGAAACATGTCAAACATACGAAACATCCGAAACATGTCAAACACCCAAAACATGTCAAACATGCGAAACATCCGAAACATGTCAAACACTCTAAACATGTCAAAAATACGAAACATCCGAAACATGTCAAACATACGAAACATCTGTAACATGTCAAACACCCGAAACATGTCAAACATACGAAACATCCGAAACATGTCAAACATACGAAACATCTGAAACATGTCAAACACCCGAAACATGTCAAACATACGAAACATCCGAAACTAGTGAAACACCCAAAACATGTCAAACACCCAAAACATGTCAAACATACGAAACATGTCAAACATACGAAACATCTGAAACATGTCAAACATTCGAAACATGTCAAACATACGAAACATCCGAAACATGTCAAAAATACGAAACATACAAAACATGTCAAACACCTGAAACATGTCATACATACGAAACATCCGAAACATGTGAAACACCCAAAACTGGTCAAACATACGAAACATTCAAAACATGTGAAACACCCGAAACATGTCTAACACCCGAAACATTCGAAACATGTCAAACACCCTAAACATGTCAAACATACGAAACATCCGAAACATGTCAAACACCCAAAACATGTCAAACATCCGAAACATCCGAAACATGTCAAACATACGAAACATCCGAAACATGTCAAACACCCGAAACATGTCAAACATACGAAACATCCGAAACATGTCAAACATACGAAACATCCGATACATGTCAAAAACCCGAAAAATGTCTAACATACGAAACATCCGAAACATAACAAACACCCGAAACATGTCAAACATACGAAACATCCGAAAAATGTCAATTTTCCAAAACATGTCAAACATACGAAACATTTGAAACATAACAAACACCAGAAACATGTCAAACATACGAAACATCTGAAAAATGTCAAGCACCCGAAACATATCAAGCATACAAAATATTCGAAACATGTTAAACATCCGAAACATGTCAATATACGAAACATCCGAAACATGTCAAACACCCAAAATATGTCAAACATACGAAACATCCGAAACATGTCAAACATCCGAAACATGTTAAACAGCCTAAGCATGTCAAACATATGAGACATCCGAAACATGTCAAACACCTGTAACATGTTAAACATACGAAACATCCGAAACATGTCAAACACTCTAGACATGTCAAACATACGAAACATCCGAAACATGTCAAACATACGAAACATCTGAAACATGTCAAACACCCGAAACACGTCAAACATACGAAACATCCGAAACTAGTGAAACACCCAAAACATGTGTAACACCCGAAACATGTCAAACATACGAAACATGTCAAACAAACGAAACATCCGAAACATGTCAAACACCCGAAACATGTCAAACATACGAAACATCTGAAACATGTCAAAAACCCGAAACATGTCAAACATACGAAACATCCGAAACATGTCAAACATACGAAACATACAAAACATGTCAAACACCTGAAACATGTCATACATACGAAACATCCGAAACATGTGAAACACCCAAAACATGTCTAACATACGAAACATTCTAAACATGTCAAATACCCCAAACATGTCAAACATCCGAAACATCCGAAACATGTCAAACATACGAAACATCCGAAACATGTCAAACACCCGAAACATGTCAAACATACGAAACATCCGAAACATGTCAAACATACGAAACATCCGAAACATGTCAAAAACCCGAAATATGTCAAACATACAAAACATTCGAAACATGTTAAACATCTGAAACATGTCAATATACGAAACATCCGAAACATGTCAAACACCCGTAATATGTCAAACATACGAAACATCCAAAACATGTCACACATCCGAAACATGTTAAACAGCCTAAACATGTCAAACATGAGAGACATCCGAAACATGTCAAACACCTGAAACATGTCAAACATACGAAACATCCGAAACATGTCAAACACTCTAAACATGTCAAACATACGAAACATGTCAAACATACGAAACATCTGAAAAATGTCAAACACCCGAAACATGTTAAACATACAAAACATCCGAAACATGTCAAACACTTGAAACATGTCAAACATACGAAACATCCGAAACATGTCAAACATACGAAACATCCGAAACATGTCAAACACTCTAAACATGTCAAACATACGAAACATCCAAAACATGTCAAACATACGAAACATCCGAAACATGTCAAACACCCGAAATATGTCAAACATACGAAACATCCAAAACATGTCAAACATACGAAACATGTTAAACAGCCTAAACATGTCAAACATATGAGACATCCGAAACATGTCAAACACCTGAAACATGTCAAACATACGAAACATCCGAAACATGTCAAACACTCTAAACATGTCAAACATACGAAACATGTCAAACATACGAAACATCTGAAACATGTCAAACACCCGAAACATGTTAAACATACAAAACATCCGAAACATGTCAAACACCCGAAACATGTCAAACATACGAAACATCCGAAACATGTCAAACACCCAAAACATGTCAAACATCCGAAACATCCGAAACATGTCAAACATACGAAACATCCGAAACATGTCAAACACCCGAAACATGTCAAACATACGAAACATCCGAAACATGTCAAACATACGAAACATCCGATACATGTCAAAAACCCGAAAAATGTCTAACATACGAAACATCCGAAACATAACAAACACCCGAAACATGTCAAACATACGAAACATCCGAAAAATGTTAATTTTCCAAAACATGTCAAACATACGAAACATTTGAAACATAACAAACACCAGAAACATGTCAAACATACGAAACATCTGAAAAATGTCAAGCACCCGAAACATATCAAGCATACAAAATATTCGAAACATGTTAAACATCCGAAACATGTCAATATACGAAACATCCGAAACATGTCAAACACCCAAAATATGTCAAACATACGAAACATCCGAAACATGTCAAACATCCGAAACATGTTAAACAGCCTAAGCATGTCAAACATATGAGACATCCGAAACATGTCAAACACCTGTAACATGTTAAACATACGAAACATCCGAAACATGTCAAACACTCTAGACATGTCAAACATACGAAACATCCGAAACATGTCAAACATACGAAACATCTGAAACATGTCAAACACCCGAAACACGTCAAACATACGAAACATCCGAAACTAGTGAAACACCCAAAACATGTCAAACACCCGAAACATGTCAAACATACGAAACATGTCAAACAAACGAAACATCCGAAACATGTCAAACACCCGAAACATGTCAAACATACGAAACATCTGAAACATGTCAAAAACCCGAAACATGTTAAACATACGAAACATCGGAAACATGTCAAACATACGAAACATTCAAAACATGTGAAACACCCGAAACATGTCTAACATACGAAACATTCTAAACATGTCAAACACCCGAAACATGTCAAACATACGAAACATTCGAAACATGTCAAATACCCCAAACATGTCAAACATCCGAAACATCCGAAACATGTCAAACATACGAAACATCCGAAACATGTCAAACATACGAAACATCCGAAACATGTCAAAAACCCGAAACATGTCAAACATACAAAACATTCGAAACATGTTAAACATCTGAAACATGTCAATATACGAAACATCCGAAACATGTCAAACACCCGTAATATGTCAAACATACGAAACATCCAAAACATGTCACACATCCGAAACATGTTAAACAGCCTAAACATGTCAAACATATGAGACATCCGAAACATGTCAAACACCTGAAACATGTCAAACATACGAAACATCCGAAACATGTCAAACACTCTAAACATGTCAAACATACGAAACATGTCAAACATACGAAACATCTGAAAAATGTCAAACACCCGAAACATGTTAAACATACAAAACATCCGAAACATGTCAAACACCCGAAACATGTCAAACATACGAAACATCCGAAACATGTCAAACATACGAAACATCCGAAACATGTCAAACACTCTAAACATGTCAAACATACGAAACATCCAAAACATGTCAAACATACGAAACATCCGAATCATGTCAAACACCCGTAATATGTCAAACATACGAAACATCCAAAACATGTCAAACATACGAAACATGTTAAACAGCCTAAACATGTCAAACATATGAGACATCCGAAACATGTCAAACACCTGAAACATGTCAAACATACGAAACATCCGAAACATGTCAAACACTCTAAACATGTCAAACATACGAAACATGTCAAACATACGAAACATCTGAAACATGTCAAACACCCGAAACATGTTAAACATACAAAACATCCGAAACATGTCAAACACCCGAAACATGTCAAACATACGAAACATCCGAAACATGTCAAACATACGAAACATCCGAAACATGTCAAACACTCTAAACATGTCAAAAATACGAAACATCCAAAACATGTCAAACATACGAAACATCTGAAACATGTCAAACACCCGAAACATGTCAAATATACGAAACATCCGAAACTAGTGAAACACCCAAAACATGTCAAACACCCAAAACATGTCAAACATACAAAACATGACAAACATACGAAACATCCGAAACATGTCAAACACCCCAAACATGTCAAACATACGAAACATCTGAAACATGTCAAACATTCGAAACATGTCAAACATACGAAACATCCGAAACATGTCAAACATACGAAACATACAAAACATGTCAAACACCTGAAACATGTCATACATACGAAACATCCGAAACATGTGAATTACCCAAAACAGGTCAAACATACGAAACATTCAAAACATGTGAAACACCCGAAACATGTCAAACATACGAAACATCCGAAACATGTCAAACATACGAAACATCCGAAACATGTCAAAAACCCGAAAAATGTGAAACATCCGAAAAATGTCAGACACCCGAAACATGTCAAACATACGAAACACCCGAAGTATGTCAAACATACCAAACATCCGAAACATGTCAAACAACCTAAACATGTCAAACATTCGAAACATGTCAAACATACAAAGCAACCGAAACAAGTTAAACACCCAAAATATGTCAAACACCCGAAACATGTCAAACACTCTAGACATGTCAAACATACGAAACATCCGAAACATGTTTCGAATGTCTGACATGTTTCTGGTGTTTGACATGTTTCGGGTGTTTGACATATTTTGGGTGTTTAACTTGTTTCGGTTGCTTTGTATGTTTGAATTGTTACAGGTGTTTGACATGTTTCGGATGTCTCATATGTTTGACATGTTTAGGCTGTTTAACATGTTTCGGATGTTTGACATGTTTTGGGTGTTTGACATGTTTCGGATGTTTCGTATATTGACATGTTTCGGATGTTTAACATGTTTCGAATATTTTGTATGCTTGATATAATTCGGGTGCTTGACATTTTTCAGATGTTTCGTATGTTTGAAATGTTTCTGGTGTTTGTTATGTTTCAAATGTTTCGTATGTTTGACATGTTTTGGAAAATTGACATTTTTCGGATGTTTCGTATGTTTGACATGTTTCGGGTGTTTGTTATGTTTCGGATGTTTCGTATGTTTGACATTTTTCGGGTTTTTGACATGTTCCGTATGTTTCGTATGTTTGACATGTTTCGGATGTTTCGTATGTTTGACATGTTGCGGGTGTTTGACATGTTTCGGATGTTTCGTATGTTTGACATGTTTCGGATGTTTCGGATGTTTGACATGTTTTGGGTGTTTGACATGTTTCGGATGTTTCGTATGTTTGACATGTTTAGGGTGTTTGACATTTTTCGGATGTTTCGTATGTTTGACATGTTTCGGGTGTTTGTTATGTTTCGGATGTTTCGTATGTTTGACATTTTTCGGGTTTTTGACATGTTTCGGATGTTTCGTATGTTTGACATGTTTCGGATGTTTCGTATGTTTGACATGTTTCGGGTGTTTCACATGTTTTGAATGTTTCGTATGTTTGACCTGTTTTGGGTGTTTGACATGTTTCGGATGTTTCGTATGTTTGACATGATTAGGGTGTTTGACATGTTTCGAATGATTCGTATATTAGACATGTTTCGGGTGTTTCACATGTTTTGAATGTTTCGTATGTTTGACCTGTTTTGGGTGTTTCACATGTTTCGGATGTTTCGTATGTTTGACATGTTTCCGGTGTTTGACATAATTCAGATGTTTTGTATGTTTGACATGTTTCGGGTGTTTGACATGTTTCAAATGATTCGTATGTTTGACATGTTTTGGGTGTTTGACATGTTTCAGATGTTTCGTTTGTTTGACATGTTTCGGATGTTTCGTATGTTTGACATGTTTCGGGTGTTTGACATGTTTCAGATGTTTCGTATTTTTGACATGTTTCGGATGTTTCGTATGTTTGACATGTTTAGAGTGTTTGACATGTTTCAGATGTTTCGTATGTTTGACATGTTTCGGGTGCTTGACATGTTTCAGGTGTTTAAAATGTTTCGGATGTCTAATATTTTTGACATGTTTAGGCTGTTTAACATGTTTTGGATGTTTGACATGTTTCGGATGTTTCGTATGTTTGACATATTTCGGGTGTTTGACATGTTTCGAATGTTTCGTATATTGACATGTTTCAGATGTTTGACATGTTTCGAATATTTTGTATGTTTGACATGTTTCGGGTGCTTGACATTTTTCGGATGTTTCGAATGTTTGAAATGTTTCGTATGTTTGACATGTTTTGGAAAATTGACATTTTTCGAATGTTTCGTATGTTTGACATGTTTCGGGTGTTTGTTATGTTTCGGATGTTTCTTATGTTTAACAATTTTTGGATGTTTCGTATGTTTGACATGTTTCGGGTGTTTGACATGTTTCGGATGTTTCGTATGTTTGACATGTTTCGGATGTTTTGTATGTTAGACATGTTTCGGGTGTTTCACATATTTGAATGTTTCGTATGTTTGACATGTTTTGAATGTTTCACATGTTTTGGATGTTTCGTATGTATGACATGTTTCAGGTGTTTGACATGTTTTGTATGTTTCGTATGTTCGACATGTTTCAGATGTTTCGTATGTTTTACATGTTTCGGGTGTTTGACATGTTTCGGAAGTTTCGTATGTTTGACATGTTTCGTATGTTTGACATGTTTCGGGTGTTTGACATGTTTTGGGTGTTTGACTAGTTTTGGATGTTTCGTATGTTTGACATGTTTCGTATGTTTGACATGTTTCGGGTGATTGACATGTTTTGGGTGTTTGACATGTTTCGGATGTTTTTGTATGTTTGACTTGTTTCGGGTGTTTGACATGTTTTGAATGTTTCGTATGTTTGACATGTTTCGCATGTTTGACATGTTTTGGGTGTTTGACATGTTTCGGATGTTTCGTATGTTTGACATGTTTCAGGTGTTTGACATGTTTCGTATGTTTGACATGTTTCGTATGTTTGACATGTTTCGGATGTTTCGTATGTTTGACATGTTTCGGGTGTTTGACATAATTCAGATGTTTTGTATGTTTGACATGTTTCGGGTGTTTGACATGTTTCAAATGATTCGTATGTTTGACATGTTTCGGGTGTTTGACATGTTTCGGATGTTTCGTATGTTTGACATCTTTCGGGTGTTTGACATGTTTCAGATGTTTCGTATGTTTGACATGTTTCTGATGTTTCGTATGTTTGACATGTTTGGAGTGTTTGACATGTTTCGGATGTCTCATATGTTTGACATGTTTAGGCTGTTTAACATGTTTCGGATGTTTGACATGTTTCGGATGTTTCGTATGTTTGACATATTTCGTGTGTTTGACATGTTTCGGATGTTTCGTATATTGACATGTTTCGGATGTTTAACATGTTTCGAATGTTTTGTATGTTTGATATATTTCGGGTGCTTGACATTTTTCGGATGTTTCGTATGTTTGACATGTTTCGGGTGTTTGTTATGTTTCAAATGTTTCATATGTTTGACATGTTTTGGAAAATTGACATTTTTCGGATGTTTCGTATGTTTGACATGTTTCGTATATTTTACATGTTTCGTATGTTTAACATGTTTCGTATATTTTACATGTTTCGTATGTTTGACATGTTTCGGGTGTTTGACATGTTTTAGGTGTTTGACTTGTTTCGGATGTTTTGTATGTTTGACATATTTTAAGTGTTTGACATGTTTTGGATATTTCGTATGTTTGATATGTTTCGGGTGTTTGTCAATTTTGGGATGTTTCGTATGTTTGACATGTTTCGAATGTCTGACATGTTTCTGGTGTTTGACATGTTTCGGGTGTTTGACATATTTTGGGTGTTTAACTTGTTTCGGATGCTTTGTATGTTTGACATGTTTCGAATGTTTGACATGTTTAGGTTGTTTGACATGTTTCGGATGTTTGGTATGTTTGACATACTTCGGGTGTTTCGTATGTTTGACATGTTTCGGGTGTCTGACATTTTTCGGATGTTTCGTATGTTTGACATTTTTCGGGTTTTTGACATGTTTCGGATGTTTCGTATGTTTGACATGTTTCGGATGTTTCGTATGTTTGACATGTTTCGTGTGTTTGACATGTTTCGGATGTTTCGTATGTTTGACATGTTTCGGATGTTTCGGATGTTTGACATGTTTTGGGTGTTTGACATGTTTCGGATGTTTCGTATGTTTGACATGTTTAGGGTGTTTGACATGTTTCGAATGTTTCGTATATTAGACATGTTTCGGGTGTTTCACATGTTTTGAATGTTTCGTATGTTTGACCTGTTTTGGGTGTTTCACATGTTTCGGATGTTTCGTATGTATGACATGTTTCAGATGTTTGACATGTTTTGTATGTTTCGTATGTTTGACATGTTTCGGATGTTTCGTATGTTTGACATGTTTCGAATGTTTGACATGTTTCAGATGTTTCGTATGTTTGACATGTTTGGGGTGTTTGACATGTTTCGGATGTTTCGTATGTTTGTCATGTTTTGTATGTTTGACATGTTTTGGGTGTTTGACATGTTTTGGGTGTTTCGTATGTTTGACATGTTTTGGATGTTTCGTGTGTTTGACATGTTTAGAGTGTTTGACATGTTTCGGATGTTTCGTATGTTTGACATGTTTCGGATGTTTCGTATGTTTGACATGTTTCGGGTGTTTGACATGTTTCGGATGTTTTGTATGTTTAACATGTTTCGGGTGTTTGACATGTTTCAGATGTTTCGTATGTTTGACATGTTTCATATGTTTGACATGTTTAGAGTGTTTGACATGTTTAGGATGTTTCGTATGTTTGACATGTTTCAGGTGTTTGACATGTTTCGGATGTCTCATATGTTTGACATGTTTAGGCTGTTTAACATGTTTCGTATGTTTGACATGTTTTGGATGTTTCGTATGTTTGACATATTACGGGTGTTTGACATGTTTTGGATGTTTCGTATATTGACATGTTTCGGATGTTTAACATGTTTGGAATGTTTTGTATGTTTGACATGTTTCGGGTTTTTGACATGTTTCGGATGTTTCGTATGTTTGACATGTTTCGGATGTTTCGGATGTTTGACATGTTTGGGGTATTTGACATGTTTCGAATAATTCGTATTTTTGACATGTTTTGGGTGTTTGACATGTTTCGGATGTTTCGTATGTTTGACATGTTTAGGGTGTTTGACATGTTTCGAATGTTTCGTATATTAGACATGTTTCGGGTGTTTCACATGTTTTGAATGTTTCGTATGTTTGACCTGTTTCGGGTGTTTCACATGTTTTGAATGTTTCGTATGTTTGACATGTTTTGGGTGTTTCACATGTTTCGGATGTTTCGTATGTATGACATGTTTCAGGTGTTTGACATGTTTTGTATGTTTCGTATGTTTGACATGTTTCGGATGTTTCGTATGTTTGACATGTTTCGGGTTTTTGACATGTTTCAGATGTTTCGTATGTTTGACATGTTTCGGGTGTTTGACATGTTTCGGATGTTTCGTTTGTTTGACATGTTTCGTATGTTTGACATGTTTCGGGTGTTTGACATGTTTTGGGTGTTTCACTAGTTTAGGATGTTTCGTATGTTTGACGTGTTTCGGGTGTTTGACATGTTTTAGATGTTTCGTATGTTTAACATGTTTCGGATGTTTCGTATGTTTGACATGTCTAGAGTGTTTGACATGTTTCGGATGTTTCGTATGTTTAACATGTTACAGGTGTTTGACATGTTTCGGATGTCTCATATGTTTGACATGTTTAGGCTGTTTAACATGTTTCGGATGTTTGACATGTTTCGGATGTTTCGTATGTTTGACATATTTTGGGTGTTTGACATGTTTCGGATGTTTCGTATATTGACATGTTTCGGATGTTTAACATGTTTCGAATATTTTGTATGCTTGATATAATTCGGGTGCTTGACATTTTTCAGATGTTTCGTATGTTTGAAATGTTTCTGGTGTTTGTTATGTTTCAAATGTTTCGTATGTTTGACATGTTTTGGAAAATTGACATTTTTCGGATGTTTCGTATGTTTGACATGTTTCGGGTGTTTGTTATGTTTCGGATGTTTCGTATGTTTGACATTTTTCGGGTTTTTGACATGTTTCGGATGTTTCGTATGTTTGACATGTTTCGGATGTTTCGTATGTTTGACATGTTTCGGGTGTTTGACATGTTTCGGATGTTTCGTATGTTTGACATGTTTCGGATGTTTCGGATGTTTGACATGTTTTGGGTGTTTGACATGTTTCGGATGTTTCGTATGTTTGACATGTTTGGGGTGTTTGACATTTTTCGGATGTTTCGTATGTTTGACATGTTTCGGGTGTTTGTTATGTTTCGGATGTTTCGTATGTTTGACATTTTTCGGGTTTTTGACATGTTTCGGATGTTTCGTATGTTTGACATGTTTCGGATGTTTCGTATGTTTGACATGTTTCGGGTGTTTCACATGTTTTGAATGTTTCGTATGTTTGACCTGTTTTGGGTGTTTGACATGTTTCGGATGTTTCGTATGTTTGACATGATTAGGGTGTTTGACATGTTTCGAATGTTTCGTATATTAGACATGTTTCGGGTGTTTCACATGTTTTGAATGTTTCGTATGTTTGACCTGTTTTGGGTGTTTCACATGTTTCGGATGTTTCGTATGTTTGACATGTTTCCGGTGTTTGACATAATTCAGATGTTTTGTATGTTTGACATGTTTCGGGTGTTTGACATGTTTCAAATGATTCGTATGTTTGACATGTTTTGGGTGTTTGACATGTTTCAGATGTTTCGTTTGTTTGACATGTTTCGGATGTTTCGTATGTTTGACATGTTTCGGGTGTTTGACATGTTTCAGATGTTTCGTATTTTTGACATGTTTCGGATGTTTCGTATGTTTGACATGTTTAGAGTGTTTGACATGTTTCAGATGTTTCGTATGTTTGACATGTTTCGGGTGCTTGACATGTTTCAGGTGTTTAAAATGTTTCGGATGTCTAATATTTTTGACATGTTTAGGCTGTTTAACATGTTTTGGATGTTTGACATGTTTCGGATGTTTCGTATGTTTGACATATTTCGGGTGTTTGACATGTTTCGAATGTTTCGTATATTGACATGTTTCAGATGTTTGACATGTTTCGAATATTTTGTATGTTTGACATGTTTCGGGTGCTTGACATTTTTCGGATGTTTCGAATGTTTGAAATGTTTCGTATGTTTGACATGTTTTGGAAAATTGACATTTTTCGAATGTTTCGTATGTTTGACATGTTTCGGGTGTTTGTTATGTTTTGGATGTTTCTTATGTTTAACAATTTTTGGATGTTTCGTATGTTTGACATGTTTCGGGTGTTTGACATGTTTCGGATGTTTCGTATGTTTGACATGTTTCGGATGTTTTGTATGTTAGACATGTTTCGGGTGTTTCACATATTTGAATGTTTCGTATGTTTGACATGTTTTGAATGTTTCACATGTTTTGGATGTTTCGTATGTATGACATGTTTCAGGTGTTTGACATGTTTTGTATGTTTCGTATGTTCGACATGTTTCAGATGTTTCGTATGTTTTACATGTTTCGGGTGTTTGACATGTTTCGGACGTTTCGTATGTTTGACATGTTTCGTATGTTTGACATGTTTCGGGTGTTTGACATGTTTTGGGTGTTTGACTAGTTTTGGATGTTTCGTATGTTTGACATGTTTCGTATGTTTGACATGTTTCGGGTGATTGACATGTTTTGGGTGTTTGACATGTTTCGGATGTTTTTGTATGTTTGACTTGTTTCGGGTGTTTGACATGTTTTGAATGTTTCGTATGTTTGACATGTTTCGCATGTTTGACATGTTTTGGGTGTTTGACATGTTTCGGATGTTTCGTATGTTTGACATGTTTCAGGTGTTTGACATGTTTCGTATGTTTGACATGTTTCGTATGTTTGACATGTTTCGGATGTTTCGTATGTTTGACATGTTTCGGGTGTTTGACATAATTCAGATGTTTTGTATGTTTGACATGTTTCGGGTGTTTGACATGTTTCAAATGATTCGTATGTTTGACATGTTTCGGGTGTTTGACATGTTTCGGATGTTTCGTATGTTTGACATCTTTCGGGTGTTTGACATGTTTCAGATGTTTCGTATGTTTGACATGTTTCTGATGTTTCGTATGTTTGACATGTTTGGAGTGTTTGACATGTTTCGGATGTCTCATATGTTTGACATGTTTAGGCTGTTTAACATGTTTCGGATGTTTGACATGTTTCGGATGTTTCGTATGTTTGACATATTTCGTGTGTTTGACATGTTTCGGATGTTTCGTATATTGACATGTTTCGGATGTTTAACATGTTTCGAATGTTTTGTATGTTTGATATAATTCGGGTGCTTGACATTTTTCGGATGTTTCGTATGTTTGACATGTTTCGGGTGTTTGTTATGTTTCAAATGTTTCATATGTTTGACATGTTTTGGAAAATTGACATTTTTCGGATGTTTCGTATGTTGACATGTTTCGTATATTTTACATGTTTCGTATGTTTAACATGTTTCGTATATTTTACATGTTTCGTATGTTTGACATGTTTCGGGTGTTTGACATGTTTTAGGTGTTTGACTTGTTTCGGATGTTTTGTATGTTTGACATATTTTAAGTGTTTGACATGTTTCGGATATTTCGTATGTTTGATATGTTTCGGGTGTTTGTCAATTTTGGGATGTTTCGTATGTTTGACATGTTTCGAATGTCTGACATGTTTCTGGTGTTTGACATGTTTCGGGTGTTTGACATATTTTGGGTGTTTAACTTGTTTCGGATGCTTTGTATGTTTGACATGTTTCGAATGTTTGACATGTTTAGGTTGTTTGACATGTTTCGGATGTTTGGTATGTTTGACATACTTCGGGTGTTTCGTATGTTTGACATGTTTCGGGTGTCTGACATTTTTCGGATGTTTCGTATGTTTGACATTTTTCGGGTTTTTGACATGTTTCGGATGTTTCGTATGTTTGACATGTTTCGGATGTTTCGTATGTTTGACATGTTTCGTGTGTTTGACATGTTTCGGATGTTTCGTATGTTTGACATGTTTCGGATGTTTCGGATGTTTGACATGTTTTGGGTGTTTGACATGTTTCGGATGTTTCGTATGTTTGACATGTTTAGGGTGTTTGACATGTTTCGAATGTTTCGTATATTAGACATGTTTCGGGTGTTTCACATGTTTTGAATGTTTCGTATGTTTGACCTGTTTTGGGTGTTTCACATGTTTCGGATGTTTCGTATGTATGACATGTTTCAGATGTTTGACATGTTTTGTATGTTTCGTATGTTTGACATGTTTCGGATGTTTCGTATGTTTGACATGTTTCGAATGTTTGACATGTTTCAGATGTTTCGTATGTTTGACATGTTTGGGGTGTTTGACATGTTTCGGATGTTTCGTATGTTTGTCATGTTTTGTATGTTTGACATGTTTTGGGTGTTTGACATGTTTTGGGTGTTTCGTATGTTTGACATGTTTTGGATGTTTCGTATGTTTGACATGTTTAGAGTGTTTGACATGTTTCGGATGTTTCGTATGTTTGACATGTTTCGGATGTTTCGTATGTTTGACATGTTTCGGGTGTTTGACATGTTTCGGATGTTTTGTATGTTTAACATGTTTCGGGTGTTTGACATGTTTTAGATGTTTCGTATGTTTGACATGTTTCATATGTTTGACATGTTTAGATTAACATGTTTCGTATGTTTGACATGTTTTGGATGTTTCGTATGTTTGACATATTACGGGTGTTTGACATGTTTTGGATGTTTCGTATATTGACATGTTTCGGATGTTTAACATGTTTGGAATGTTTTGTATTTTGACATGTTTCGGGTTTTTGACATGTTTCGGATGTTTCGTATGTTTGACATGTTTCGGATGTTTCGTATGTTTGACATGTTTCGGGTGTTTGACATGTTTCGGATGTTTCGTATGTTTGACATGTTTCGGATGTTTCGGATGTTTGACATGTTTGGGGTATTTGACATGTTTCGAATGTTTCGTATGTTTGACATGTTTCGGGTGTTTGACATGTTTCGGATGTTTCGTATGTTTGACATGTTTCGGATGTTTCGGATGTTTGACATGTTTGGGGTATTTGACATGTTTCGAATAATTCGTATGTTTGACATGTTTTGGGTATTTGACATGTTTCGGATGTTTCGTATGTTTGACATGTTTAGGGTGTTTGACATGTTTCGAATGTTTCGTATATTAGACATGTTTCGGGTGTTTCACATGTTTTGAATGTTTCGTATGTTTGACCTGTTTCGGGTGTTTCACATGTTTTGAATGTTTCGTATGTTTGACATGTTTTGGGTGTTTCACATGTTTCGGATGTTTCGTATGTATGACATGTTTCAGGTGTTTGACATGTTTTGTATGTTTCGTATGTTTGACATGTTTCGGATGTTTCGTATGTTTGACATGTTTCGGGTTTTTGACATGTTTCAGATGTTTCGTATGTTTGACATGTTTCGGGTGTTTGACATGTTTCGGATGTTTCGTTTGTTTGACATGTTTCGTATGTTTGACATGTTTCGGGTGTTTGACATGTTTTGGGTGTTTCACTAGTTTAGGATGTTTCGTATGTTTGACGTGTTTCGGGTGTTTGACATGTTTCAGATGTTTCGTATGTTTGACATGTTTCGGATGTTTCGTATGTTTGACATGTCTAGAGTGTTTGACATGTTTCGGATGTTTCGTATGTTTAACATGTTACAGGTGTTTGACATGTTTCGGATGTCTCATATGTTTGACATGTTTAGGCTGTTTAACATGTTTCGGATGTTTGACATGTTTCGGATGTTTCGTATGTTTGACATATTTTGGGTGTTTGACATGTTTCGGATGTTTCGTATATTGACATGTTTCGGATGTTTAACATGTTTCGAATATTTTGTATGCTTGATATGTTTCGGGTGCTTGACATTTTTCAGATGTTTCGTATGTTTGACATGTTTCTGGTGTTTGTTATGTTTCAAATGTTTCGTATGTTTGACATGTTTTGGAAAATTGACATTTTTCGGATGTTTCGTATGTTTGACATGTTTCGGGTGTTTGTTATGTTTCGGATGTTTCGTATGTTTGACATTTTTCGGGTTTTTGACATGTTTCGGATGTTTCGTATGTTTGACATGTTTCGGATGTTTCGTATGTTTGACATGTTTCGGGTGTTTGACATGTTTCGGATGTTTCGTATGTTTGACATGTTTCGGATGTTTCGGATGTTTGACATGTTTTGGGTGTTTGACATGTTTCGGATGTTTCGTATGTTTGACATGTTTATGGTGTTTGACATGTTTCGAATGTTTCGTATATTAGACATGTTTCGGGTGTTTCACATGTTTTGAATGTTTCGTATGTTTGACCTGTTTTGGGTTTTTCACATGTTTCGGATGTTTCGTATGTATGACATGTTTCAGGTGTTTGACATGTTTTGTAAGTTTCGTATGTTTGACATGTTTCGGATGTTTCGTATGTTTGACATGTTTCGAATGTTTGACATGTTTCAGATGTTTCGTATGTTTGACATGTTTGGGGTGTTTGACATGTTTCGGATGTTTCGTATGTTTGACATGTTTTGGGTGTTTGACATGTTTTGGGTGTTTCACTTGTTTCGGATGTTTCGTATGTTTGACATGTTTCGTGTATTTGACATGTTTCAGATGTTTCGTATGTTTGACATGTTTCGGATGTTTCGTATGTTTGACATGTTTCGGGTGTTTGACATGTTTCAGATGTTTCGTATGTTTGACATGTTTTGGATGTTTCGTATGTTTGACATGTTTAGAGTGTATGACATGTTTCAGATGTTTCGTATGTTTGACATGTTTCAGGTGTTTGACATGTTTCGGATGTTTCGGATATTTGACATGTTTCGGATGTTTCGGATAATTGCCATAAGTATACGTAAAATAATAGTATCGTATCCCTCCGACTCTAGCAAACATGATAGTTACTTGGCGATAAGGAAATAGTGTCCCCGGTATCAAGGTAGACAATCAAAAATTGTCAAGAAAGGGAGAGTTTATAATGTTATGAAATTAGCCTTGTTCTATCCTAAGAACGCTTGCTGCAACTGTAATCCACAAACATATCAAAAGTATTGTAATATATATCGGTGGCATTCCACTTGTTGTTCAAATTTTTTCTAGATATTTTCTATATTTTCTGTAGTTAAAAAAATGATATCCTGCTGAGAATATTTGACTTTGGTAAAAACTTTCAACATGTATGTAATTTGACTTTAGTATCAATTTCTGGCTGTTGCTTTCACCAATTGACAGCAGCAAAAGAATTATAAATAAAAAAAACATGATAAGCGAGATGATCAGAGTTAATAGACTATAAGGCCTCTCTTTTGATCTGTGATGAGATAACTGCTAAATCAAAGGAATGAAAAAATTTTGTTTGTAAAGAGATAAGCACTAAATATATTTTCGGACAAAATTGCAAGTTTTAGAATATCCTAATACAGTTATTTATTTGTTTAAAAAATGAAGAAAAAAAAAAACAAAAAAAAAATTATACATCGTCGGGGACTTGAACTCACTACCTTTGCCATGAAAAGCCAATGTTCTACACAACTGCCACGCGGCACAAGTAACAATAGAAAATATACGTTATTTATGAAAAACACTTTAATCAAATTTTCTTACTGAAAGATCAATCTAATTTTTAAAAATGCTGCCTAAAAATGTTGAATTTTATATAAAGTATTCAATTGTATATGTTTTAAAACATTATTAGTAAAATAAAAATGCATTTTTAATGCTGACGGCATATTTGACCTTCAGAGTTCTAAATCTAGTATTATTTATATAGATTAAAAATAGATGACATCTTTTTCAAGAGTTATTCATCCTGCTAAGAATGACCCTACCGTTTTTTATTTTTGTAGTACAAAGACATAGAGAACTCTATAGTTGCTTAAATAAGAAAAATTAGCATTTTTTTTTTAAATAAATTTAATTTTTCAGTAGAAACTTAAATTTGCATAAATGTAATAAATTGATTTTAAAAGTCATTATTATAACAATTTTACAAACAAACAACAAATTTTATTCATTTTTTGGGACAATTTATAGTTTTTTTTGAATATAGTACATTTAAAAAATCTACCAATTTTAAGTTTAATATTTAGTTTATATAAATAGAAAACTTGTCATTTTGTCTCAATGTTACGCACAATAGAATTGTATCCATTCAGACATGTCAAACACCCGAAACATGTCAAACACCCGAAACATGTCAAACATACGAAACATCCGAAACTAGTGAAACACCCAAAACATGTCAAACACCCAAAACATGTCAAACATACGAAACATGTCAAACATACGAAACATCTGAAACATGTCAAACATTCGAAACATGTCAAACATACGAAACATCCGAAACATGTCAAAAATACGAAACATACAAAACATGTCAAACACCTGAAACATGTCATACATACGAAACATCCGAAACATGTGAAACACCCAAAACTGGTCAAACATACGAAACATTCAAAACATGTGAAACACCCGAAACATGTCTAACACCCGAAACATTCGAAACATGTCAAACACCCTAAACATGTCAAACATACGAAACATCCGAAACATAACAAACACCCGAAACATGTCAAACATACGAAACATCCGAAAAATGTCAATTTTCCAAAACATGTCAAACATACGAAACATTTGAAACATAACAAACACCAGAAACATGTCAAACATACGAAACATCTGAAAAATGTCAAGCACCCGAAACATATCAAGCATACAAAATATTCGAAACATGTTAAACATCCGAAACATGTCAATATACGAAACATCCGAAACATGTCAAACACCCAAAATATGTCAAACATACGAAACATCCGAAACATGTCAAACATCCGAAACAGCCTAAGCATGT
>JAZGLO010006591.1:0-29995 GCA_036873155.1 Biomphalaria sudanica | reverse complement strand
ACATCCGAAACTAGTGAAACACCCAAAACATGTCAAACACCCGAAACATGTCAAACATACGAAACATGTCAAACAAACGAAACATCCGAAACATGTCAAACACCCGAAACATGTCAAACATACGAAACATCTGAAACATGTCAAAAACCCGAAATATGTCAAACATACGAAACATCCGAAACATGTCAAACATACGAAACATACAAAACATGTCAAACACCTGAAACATGTCATACATACGAAACATCCGAAACATGTGAAACACCCAAAACATGTCAAACATACGAAACATTCAAAACATGTGAAACACCCGAAACATGTCTAACATACGAAACATTCTAAACATGTCAAACACCCGAAACATGTCAAACATACGAAACATTCGAAACATTTCAAATACCCCAAACATGTCAAACATCCGAAACATCCGAAACATGTCAAACATACGAAACATCCGAAACATGTCAAACACTCGAAACATGTCAAACATACGAAACATCCGAAACATGTCAAACATACGAAACATGTCAATATACGAAACATCCGAAACATGTCAAACACCCGTAATATGTCAAACATACGAAACATCCAAAACATGTCAAACATCCGAAACATGTTAAACAGCCTAAACATGTCAAACATATGAGACATCCAAAACATGTCAAACACCTGAAACATGTCAAACATACGAAACATCCGAAACATGTCAAACACTCTAAACATGTCAAAAATACGAAACATGTCAAACATACGAAACATCCGAAACATGTCAAACACCCGAAACATGTTAAACATACAAAACATCCGAAACATGTCAAACACCCGAAACATGTCAAACATACGAAACATCCGAAACATGTCAAACATACGAAACATCCGAAACATGTCAAACACTCTAAACATGTCAAACATACGAAACATCCAAAACATGTCAAACATACGAAACATCTGAAACATGTCAAACACCCGAAACTTGTCAAACATACGAAACATCCGAAACTAGTAAAACACCCAAAACATGTCAAACACCCAAAACATGTCAAACATACAAAACATGGCAAACATACGAAACATCCGAAACATGTCAAACACCCCAAACATGTCAAACATACGAAACATCTGAACCATGTCAAACATTCGAAACATGTCAAACATACGAAACATCCGAAACATGTCAAACATACGAAACATACAAAACATGTCAAACACCTGAAACATGTCATACATACGAAACATCCGAAACATGTGAAACACCCAAAACAGGTCAAACATACGAAACATTCAAAACATGTGAAACACCCGAAACATGTCTAATATACGAAACATTCGAAACATGTGAAACACCCTAATCATGTCAAACATACGAAACATCCGAAACATGTCAAACACCCGAAACATGTCAAACATCCGAAACATCCGAAACATGTCAAACATACGAAACATCCGAAACATGTCAAACACCCGAAACATGTCAAACATACGAAACATCCGAAACATGTCAAACATACGAAACATACAAAACATGTCAAACACCTGAAACATGTCATACATACGAAACATCCGAAACATGTGAAACACCCAAAACTGGTCAAACATACGAAACATTCAAAACATGTAAAACACCCGAAACATGTCTAATATACAAAACATTCGAAACATGTCAAACACCCTAAACATGTCAAACATACGAAACATCCGAAACATGTCAAACACCCAAAACATGTCAAACATCCGAAACATCCGAAACATGTCAAACATACGAAACATCCGAAACATGTCAAACACCCGAAACATGTCAAACATACGAAACATCCGAAACATGTCAAACATACGAAACATCCGAAACATGTCAAAAACCCGAAAAATGTCAAACATACGAAACATCCGAAACATAACAAACACCCGAAACATGTCAAACATACGAAACATCCGAAAAATGTCAATTTTCCAAAACATGTCAAACATACGAAACATTTGAAACATAACAAACACCAGAAACATGTCAAACATACGAAACATCTAAAAAATGTCAAGCACCCGAAACATATCAAGCATACAAAATATTCGAAACATGTTAAACATCCGAAACATGTCAATATACGAAACATCCGAAACATGTCAAACACCCAAAATATGTCAAACATACGAAACATCCGAAACATGTCAAACATCCGAAACATGTTAGACAGCCTAAGCATGTCAAACATATGAGACATCCGAAACATGTCAAACACCTGTAACATGTTAAACATACGAAACATCCGAAACATGTCAAACACTCTAGACATGTGAAACATACGAAACATCCGAAAAATGTCAAAAATACGAAACATCTGAAACATGTCAAACACCCGAAACACGTCAAACATACGAAACATCCGAAACTAGTGAAACACCCAAAACATGTCAAACACCCGAAACATGTCAAACATACGAAACATGTCAAACAAACGAAACATCCGAAACATGTCAAACACCCGAAACATGTCAAACATACGAAACATCTGAAACATGTCAAAAACCCGAAATATGTCAAACATACGAAACATCCGAAACATGTCAAACATACGAAACATACAAAACATGTCAAACACCTGAAACATGTCATACATACGAAACATCCGAAACATGTGAAACACCCAAAACATGTCAAACATACGAAACATTCAAAACATGTGAAACACCCGAAACATGTCTAACATACGAAACATTCTAAACATGTCAAACACCCGAAACATGTCAAACATACGAAACATTCGAAACATGTCAAATACCCCAAACATGTCAAACATCCGAAACATCCGAAACATGTCAAACATACGAAACATCCGAAACATGTCAAACACCCGAAACATGTCAAACATACGAAACATCCGAAACATGTCAAACATACGAAACATGTCAATATACGAAACATCCGAAACATGTCAAACACCCGTAATATGTCAAACATACGAAACATCCAAAACATGTCAAACATCCGAAACATGTTAAACAGCCTAAACATGTCAAACATATGAGACATCCGAAACATGTCAAACACCTGAAACATGTCAAACATACGAAACATCCGAAACATGTCAAACACTCTAAACATGTCAAAAATACGAAACATGTCAAACATACGAAACATCCGAAACATGTCAAACACCCGAAACATGTTAAACATACAAAACATCCGAAACATGTCAAACACCCGAAACATGTCAAACATACGAAACATCCAAAACATGTCAAACATACGAAACATCTGAAACATGTCAAACACCCGAAACATGTCAAACATACGAAACATCCGAAACTAGTGAAACACCCAAAACATGTCAAACACCCAAAACATGTCAAACATACAAAACATGGCAAACATACGAAACATCCGAAACATGTCAAACACCCCAAACATGTCAAACATACGAAACATCTGAACCATGTCAAACATTCGAAACATGTCAAACATACGAAACATCCGAAACATGTCAAACATACGAAACATACAAAACATGTCAAACACCTGAAACATGTCATACATACGAAACATCCGAAACATGTGAAACACCCAAAACAGGTCAAACATACGAAACATTCAAAACATGTGAAACACCCGAAACATGTCTAATATACGAAACATTCGAAACATGTCAAACACCCTAATCATGTCAAACATACGAAACATCCGAAACATGTCAAACACCCAAAACATGTCAAACATCCGAAACATCCGAAACATGTCAAACATACGAAACATCCGAAACATGTCAAACACCCGAAACATGTCAAACATACGAAACATCCGAAACATGTCAAACATACGAAACATCCGAAACATGTCAAAAATCCCGAAAAATGTCAAACATACGAAACATCCGAAACATAACAAACACCCGAAACATGTCAAACATACGAAACATTCGAAACATGTCAAACACCATAAACATGTCAAACATACGAAACATCCGAAACATGTCAAACACCCAAAACATGTCAAACATCCGAAACATCCGAAACATGTCAAACATACGAAACATCCGAAACATGTCAAACACCCGAAACATGTCAAACATACGAAACATCCGAAACATGTCAAACATACGAAACATCCGAAACATGTCAAAAACCCGAAAAATGTCAAACATACGAAACATCCGAAACATAACAAACACCCGAAACATGTCAAACATACGAAACATCCGAAAAATGTCATTTTTCCAAAACATGTCAAACATACGAAACATTTGAAACATAACAAACACCAGAAACATGTCAAACATACGAAACATCTGAAAAATGTCAAGCACCTGAAACATATCAAGCATACAAAATATTCGAAACATGTTAAACATCCGAAACATGTCAATATACGAAACATCCGAAACATGTCAAACACCCAAAATATGTCAAACATACGAAACATCCGAAACATGTCAAACATCCGAAACATGTTAAACAGCCTAAACATGTCAAACATATGAGACATCCGAAACATGTCAAACACCTGTAACATGTTAAACATACGAAACATCCGAAACATGTCAAACACTCTAGACATGTCAAACATACGAAACATCCGAAACATGTCAAACATACGAAACATCTGAAACATGTCAAACACCCGAAACACGTCAAACATACGAAACATCCGAAACTAGTGAAACACCCAAAACATGTCAAACACCCGAAACATGTCAAACATACGAAACATGTCAAACAAACAAAACATCCGAAACATGTCAAACACCCGAAACATGTCAAACATACGAAACATCTGAAACATGTCAAAAACCCGAAACATGTCAAACATACGAAACATCCGAAACATGTCAAACATACGAAACATACAAAACATGTCAAACACCTGAAACATGTCATACATACGAAACATCCGAAACATGTGAAACACCCAAAACATGTCAAACATACGAAACATTCAAAACATGTGAAACACCCGAAACATGTCTAACATACGAAACATTCTAAACATGTCAAACACCCGAAACATGTCAAACATACGAAACATTCGAAACATGTCAAATACCCCAAACATGTCAAACATCCGAAACATCCGAAACATGTCAAACATACGAAACATCCGAAACATGTCAAACACCCGAAACATGTCAAACATACGAAACATCCGAAACATGTCAAACATACGAAACATCCGAAACATGTCAAAAACCCGAAACATGTCAAACATACAAAACATTCGAAACATGTTAAACATCCGAAACATGTCAATATACGAAACATCCGAAACATGTCAAACACCCGTAATATGTCAAACATACGAAACATCCAAAACATGTCAAACATCCGAAACATGTTAAACAGCCTAAACATGTCAAACATATGAGACATCCGAAACATGTCAAACACCTGAAACATGTCAAACATACGAAACATCCGAAACATGTCAAACACTCTAAACATGTCAAAAATACGAAACATGTCAAACATACGAAACATCCGAAACATGTCAAACACCCGAAACATGTTAAACATACAAAACATCCGAAACATGTCAAACACCCGAAACATGTCAAACATACGAAACATCCGAAACATGTCAAACATACGAAACATCCGAAACATGTCAAACACTCTAAACATGTCAAACATACGAAACATCCAAAACATGTCAAACATACGAAACATCTGAAACATGTCAAACACCCGAAACATGTCAAACATACGAAACATCCGAAACTAGTGAAACACCCAAAACATGTCAAACACCCAAAACATGTCAAACATACAAAACATGACAAACATACGAAACATCCGAAACATGTCAAACACCCCAAACATGTCAAACATACGAAACATCTGAACCATGTCAAACATTCGAAACATGTCAAACATACGAAACATCCGAAACATGTCAAACATACGAAACATACAAAACATGTCAAACACCTGAAACATGTCATACATACGAAACATCCGAAACATGTGAATCACCCAAAACAGGTCAAACATACGAAACATTCAAAACATGTGAAACACCCGAAACATGTCTAATATACGAAACATTCGAAACATGTCAAACACCCTAATCATGTCAAACATACGAAACATCCGAAACATGTCAAACACCCAAAACATGTCAAACATCCGAAACATCCGAAACATGTCAAACATACGAAACATCCGAAACATGTCAAACACCCGAAACATGTCAAACATACGAAACATCCGAAACATGTCAAACATACGAAACATCCGAAACATGTCAAAAACCCGCAAAATGTCAAACATACGAAACATCCGAAACATAACAAACACCCGAAACATGTCAAACATACCAAACATCCGAAAAATGTCAAACACCCTAAACATGTCAAACATACGAAACATCCGAAACATGTCAAACACCCAAAAAATGTCAAACATCCGAAACATCCGAAACATGTCAAACATACGAAACATCCGAAACATGTCAAACACCCGAAACATGTCAAACATACGAAACATCCGAAACATGTCAAACATACGAAACATCCGAAACATGTCAAAAACCCGAAAAATGTCAAACATACGAAACATCCGAAACATAACAAACACCCGAAACATGTCATGTTTAACATGTTACAGGTGTTTGACATGTTTCGGATGTCTCATATGTTTGACATGCGTAGGCTGTTTAACATGTTTCGGATGTTTGACATGTTTCGGATGTTTCGTATGTTTGACATATTTTGGGTGTTTGACATGTTTCGGATGTTTCGTATATTGACATGTTTCGGATGTTTAACATGTTTCGAATATTTTGTATGCTTGATATGTTTCGGGTGCTTGACATTTTTCAGATGTTTCGTATGTTTGACATGTTTCTGGTGTTTGTTATGTTTCAAATGTTTCGTATGTTTGACATGTTTTGGAAAATTGACATTTTTCGGATGTTTCGTATGTTTGACATGTTTCGGGTGTTTGTTATGTTTCGGATGTTTCGTATGTTTGACATGTTTAGGGTGTTTGACATGTTTCGAATGTTTCGGGTGTTAGACATGTTTCGGGTGTTTCACATGTTTTGAATGTTTCGTATGTTTGACCAGTTTTGGGTGTTTTACATGTTTCGGATGTTTCGTATGTATGACATGTTTCAGGTGTTTGACATGTTTTGTATGTTTCGTATTTTTGACATGTTTCGGATGTTTCGTATGTTTGACATGTTTCGAATGTTTGACATGTTTCAGATGTTTCGTATGTTTGACATGTTTCGTATGTTTGACATGTTTTGGGTGTTTGACATGTTTTGGGTGTTTCACTAGTTTCGGATGTTTCGTATGTTTGACATGTTTCGGGTGTTTGACATGTTTCGGGTGTTTGACATGTCTGAATGGATACAATTCTATTGTGCGTAACAGTGAGACAAAATGACAAGTTTTCTATTTATATAAACTAAATATTAAACTTAAAATTGGTAGATTTTTTTAATGTGCTATATTGAAAAAAAACTATAAATTGTCCCAAAAAATGAATAAAATTTGTTGTTTGTTTGTAAAATTGTTATAATAATGACTTTTAAAATCAATTTATTACATTTATGCAAATTTAAGTTTCTACTGAAAAATTAAATTTATTTAAAAAAAAAATGCTAATTTTTCTTATTTAAGCAACTATAGAGTTCTCTATGTCTTTGTACTACAAAAATAAAAAACGGTAGGGTCATTCTTAGCAGGATGAATAACTCTTGAAAAAGATGTCATCTATTTTTAATCTATATAAATAATACTAGATTTAGAACTCTGAAGGTCAAATATGCCGTCAGCATTAAAAATGCATTTTTATTTTACTAATAATGTTTTAAAACATATACAATTGAATACTTTATATAAAATTCAACATTTTTAGGCAGCATTTTTAAAAATTAGATTGATCTTTCAGTAAGAAAATTTGATTAAAGTGTTTTTCATAAATAACGTATATTTTCTATTGTTACTTGTGCCGCGTGGCAGTTGTGTAGAACATTGGCTTTTCATGGCAAAGGTAGTGAGTTCAAGTCCCCGACGATGTATAATTTTTTTTTGTTTTTTTTTTCTTCATTTTTTAAACAAATAAATAACTGTATTAGGATATTCTAAAACTTGCAATTTTGTCCGAAAATATATTTAGTGCTTATCTCTTTACAAACAAAATTTTTTCATTCCTTTGATTTAGCAGTTATCTCATCACAGATCAAAAGAGAGGCCTTATAGTCTATTAACTCTGATCATCTCGCTTATCATGTTTTTTTTATTTATAATTCTTTTGCTGCTGTCAATTGGTGAAAGCAACAGCCAGAAATTGATACTAAAGTCAAATTACATACATGTTGAAAGTTTTTACCAAAGTCAAATATTCTCAGCAGGATATCATTTTTTTAACTACAGAAAATATAGAAAATATCTAGAAAAAATTTGAACAACAAGTGGAATGCCACCGATATATATTACAATACTTTTGATATGTTTGTGGATTACAGTTGCAGCAAGCGTTCTTAGGATAGAACAAGGCTAATTTCATAACATTATAAACTCTCCCTTTCTTGACAATTTTTGATTGTCTACCTTGATACCGGGGACACTATTTCCTTATCGCCAAGTAACTATCATGTTTGCTAGAGTCGGAGGGATACGATACTATTATTTTACGTATACTTATGGCAATTATCCGAAACATCCGAAACATGTCAAATATCCGAAACATCCGAAACATGTCAAACACCTGAAACATGTCAAACATACGAAACATCCGAAACATGTCATACACTCTAAACATGTCAAACATACGAAACATCCAAAACATGTCAAACATACGAAACATCTGAAACATGTCAAACACCCGAAACATGTCAAACATACGAAACATCCGAAACATGTCAAACATACGAAACATCTGAAACATGTCAAATACACGAAACATGTCAAACATACGAAACATCCGAAACAAGTGAAACACCCAAAACATGTCAAACACCCAAAACATGTCAAACATACAAAACATGTCAAACATACGAAACATCCGAAACATGTCAAACACCCCAAACATGTCAAACATACGAAACATCTGAAACATGTCAAACATTCGAAACATGTCAAACATACGAAACATCCGAAACATGTCAAACATACGAAACTTACAAAACATGTCAAACACCTGAAACATGTCATACATACGAAACATCCGAAACATGTGAAACACCCAAAACAGGTCAAACATACGAAACATTCAAAACATGTGAAACACCCGAAACATGTCTAATATACGAAACATTCGAAACATGTCAAACACCATAAACATGTCAAACATACGAAACATCCGAAACATGTCAAACACCCAAAACATGTCAAACATCCGAAACATCCGAAACATGTCAAACATACGAAACATCCGAAACATGTCAAACACCCGAAACATGTCAAACATACGAAACATCCGAAACATGTCAAACATACGAAACATCCAAAACATAACAAACACCCGAAACATGTCAAACATACGAAACATCCGAAAAATGTCAATTTTCCAAAACATATCAAACATACGAAACATTTGAAACATAACAAACACCAGAAACATGTCAAACATACGAAACATCTGAAAAATGTCAAGCACCCGAAACATATCAAGCATACATAATATTCGAAACATGTTAAACATCCGAAACATGTCAATATACGAAACATCCGAAACATGTCAAACACCCAAAATATGTCAAACATACGAAACATCCGAAACATGTCAAACATCCGAAACATGTTAAACAGCCTAAACATGTCAAACATATGAGACATCCGAAACATGTCAAACACCTGTAACATGTTAAACATACGAAACATCCGAAACATGTCAAACACTCTAGACATGTCAAACATACGAAACATCCGAAACATGTCAAACATACGAAACATCTGAAACATGTCAAACACCCAAAACACATCAAACATACGAAACATCTGAAACTAGTGAAACACCCAAAACATGTCAAACACCCGAAACATGTCAAACATACGAAACATGTCAAACAAACGAAACATCCGAAACATGTCAAACACCCGAAACATGTGAAACATACGAAACATCTGAAACATGTCAAAAACCCGAAACATGTCAAACATACGAAACATCCGAAACATGTCAAACATACGAAACATACAAAACATGTCAAACACCTGAAACATGTCATACATACGAAACATCCGAAACATGTGAAACACCCAAAACATGTCAAACATACGAAACATTCAAAACATGTGAAACACCCGAAACATGTCTAACATACGAAACATTCTAAACATGTCAAACACCCGAAACATGTCAAACATACGAAACATTCGAAACATGTCAAATACCCCAAACATGTCAAACATCCGAAACATCCGAAACATGTCAAACATACGAAACATCCGAAACATGTCAAACACCCGAAACATGTCAAACATACGAAACATCCGAAACATGTCAAACATACGAAACATCCGAAACATGTCAAAAACCCGAAACATGTCAAACATACAAAACATTAGAAACATGTTAAACATCCGAAACATGTCAATATACGAAACATCCAAAACATGTCAAACACCCGTAATATGTCAAACATACGAAACATCCAAAACATGTCAAACATCCGAAACATGTTAAACAGCCTAAACATGTCAAACATATGAGACATCCGAAACATGTCAAACAACCGAAACATGTCAAACATACGAAACATCCGAAACTAGTGAAACACCCAAAACATGTCAAACACCCAAAACATGTCAAACATACAAAACATGACAAACATACGAAACATCCGAAACATGTCAAACACCCCAAACATGTCAAACATACGAAACATCTGAAACATGTCAAACATTCGAAACATGTCAAACATACGAAACATCCGAAACATGTCAAACATACGAAACATACAAAACATGTCAAACACCTGAAACATGTCATACATACGAAACATCCGAAACATGTGAAACACCCAAAACAGGTCAAACATACGAAACATTCAAAACATGTGAAACACCCGAAACATGTCTAACATACGAAACATTCGAAACATGTCAAACACCCTAAACATGTCAAACATACGAAACATCCGAAACATGTCAAACACCCAAAACATGTCAAACATCCGAAACATCCGAAACATGTCAAACATACGAAACATCCGAAACATGTCAAACACCCGAAACATGTCAAACATACGAAACATCCGAAACATGTCAAACATACGAAACATCCGAAACATGTCAAAAACCCGAAAAATGTCAAACATACGAAACATCCGAAACATAACAAACACCCGAAACATGTCAAACATACGAAACATCCGAAAAATGTCAATTTTCCAAAACATGTCAAACATACGAAACATTTGAAACATAACAAACACCAGAAACATGTCAAACATACGAAACATCTAAAAAATGTCAAGCACCCGAAACATATCAAGCATACAAAATATTCGAAACATGTTAAACATCCGAAACATGTCAATATACGAAACATCCGAAACATGTCAAACACCCAAAATATGTCAAACATACGAAACATCCGAAACATGTCAAACATCCGAAACATGTTAGACAGCCTAAGCATGTCAAACATATGAGACATCCGAAACATGTCAAACACCTGTAACATGTTAAACATACGAAACATCCGAAACATGTCAAACACTCTAGACATGTCAAACATACGAAACATCCGAAAAATGTCAAACATACGAAACATCTGAAACATGTCAAACACCCGAAACACGTCAAACATACGAAACATCCGAAACTAGTGAAACACCCAAAACATGTCAAACACCCGAAACATGTCAAACATACGAAACATGTCAAACAAACGAAACATCCGAAACATGTCAAACACCCGAAACATGTCAAACATACGAAACATCTGAAACATGTCAAAAACCCGAAATATGTCAAACATACGAAACATCCGAAACATGTCAAACATACGAAACATACAAAACATGTCAAACACCTGAAACATGTCATACATACGAAACCTCCGAAACATGTGAAACACCCAAAACAGGTCAAACATACGAAACATTCAAAACATGTGAAACACCCGAAACATGTCTAATATACGAAACATTCGAAACATGTCAAACACCCTAATCATGTCAAACATACGAAACATCCGAAACATGTCAAACACCCAAAACATGTCAAACATCCGAAACATCCGAAACATGTCAAACATACGAAACATCCGAAACATGTCAAACACCCGAAACATGTCAAACATACGAAACATCCGAAACATGTCAAACATACGAAACATCCGAAACATGTCAAAAACCCGAAAAAAGTCAAACATACGAAACATCCGAAACATAACAAACACCCGAAACATGTCAAACATACGAAACATCCGAAAAATGTCAAACACCCTAAACATGTCAAACATACGAAACATCCGAAACATGTCAAACACCCAAAACATGTCAAACATCCGAAACATCCGAAACATGTCAAACATACGAAACATCCGAAACATGTCAAACACCCGAAACATGTCAAACATACGAAACATCCGAATCATGTCAAACATACGAAACATCCGAAACATGTCAAAAACCCGAAAAATGTCAAACATACGAAACATCCGAAACATAACAAACACCCGAAACATGTCAAACATACGAAACATCCGAAAAATGTCAATTTTCCAAAACATGTCAAACATACGAAACATTTGAAACATAACAAACACCAGAAACATTTCAAACATACGAAACATCTGAAAAATGTCAAGCACCCGAAACATATCAAGCATACAAAATATTCGAAACATGTTAAACATCCGAAACATGTCAATATACGAAACATCCGAAACATGTCAAACACCCAAAATATGTCAAACATACGAAACATCCGAAACATGTCAAACATCCGAAACATGTTAAACAGCCTAAACATGTCAAACATATGAGACATCCGAAACATGTCAAACACCTGTAACATGTTAAAAATACGAAACATCCGAAACATGTCAAACACCAGAAACATGTCAGACATTCGAAACATGTTTCGGATGTTTCGTATGTTTGACATGTCTAGAGTGTTTGACATGTTTCGGGTGTTTGACATATTTTGGGTGTTTAACTTGTTTCGGATGCTTTGTATGTTTGACATGTTTCGAATGTTTGACATGTTTAGGTTGTTTGACATGTTTCGGATGTTTGGTATGTTTGACATTCTTCGGGTGTTTCGTATGTTTGACATGTTTCGGGTGTCTGACATTTTTCGGATGTTTCGTATGTTTGACATTTTTCGGGTTTTTGACATGTTTCGGATGTTTCGTATGTTTGACATGTTTCGGATGTTTCGTATGTTTGACATGTTTCGGGTGTTTCACATGTTTTGAATGTTTCGTATGTTTGACCTGTTTTGGGTGTTTCACATGTTTCGGATGTTTCGTATGTATGACATGTTTCAGGTGTTTGACATGTTTTGTATGTTTCGTATGTTTGACATGTTTCGGATGTTTCGTATGTTTGACATGTTTCGAATGATTGACATGTTTCAGATGTTTCGTATGTTTGACATGTTTGGGGTGTTTGACATGTTTCGGATGTTTCGTATGTTTGTCATGTTTTGTATGTTTGACATGTTTTGGGTGTTTGACATGTTTTGGGTGTTTCACTAGTTTCGGATGTTTCGTATATTTGACATGTTTCGGGTGTTTGACATGTTTCAGATGTTTCGTATGTTTGACATGTTTTGGATGTTTCGTATGTTTGACATATTACGGGTGTTTGACATTTTACGGATGTTTCGTATGTTTGACATGTTTTGGATGTTTCGTATGTTTGACATGTTTAGAGTGTTTGACATGTTTCGGATGTTTCGTATGTTTGACATGTTTCGGATGTTTCGTATGTTTGACATGTTTCGGGTGTTTGACATGTTTCGGATGTTTTGTATGTTTAACATGTTTCGGGTGTTTGACATTTTTCAGATGTTTCGTATGTTTGACATGTTTCGTATGTTTGACATGTTTAGAGTGTTTGACATGTTTCGGATGTTTCGTATGTTTGACATGTTTCAGGTGTTTGACATGTTTCGGATGTCTCATATGTTTGACATGTTTAGGCTGTTTAACATGTTTCGGATGTTTGACATGTTTTGGATGTTTCGTATGTTTGACATATTACGGGTGTTTGACATGTTTCGGATGTTTCGTATATTGACATGTTTCAGATGTTTAACATGTTTCGAATGTTTTGTATGTTTGACATGTTTCGGGTTTTTGACATGTTTCGGATGTTTCGTATGTTTGACATGTTTCGGATGTTTCGTATGTTTGACATGTTTCGGGTGTTTGACATGTTTCGGATGTTTCGTATGTTTGACATGTTTCGGATGTTTCGTATGTTTGACATGTTTGGGGTATTTGACATGTTTCGAATGTTTCGTATGTTTGACATGTTTCGGGTGTTTGACATGTTTAGAATGTTTCGTATGTTAGACATGTTTCAGGTGTTTGACATGTTTTGTATGTTTCGTATGTTTGACATGTTTTGGGTGTTTCACATGTTTCGGATGTTTCGTATGTATGACATGTTTCAGGTGTTTGACATGTTTTGTATGTTTCGTATGTTTGACAATTTTCGGATGTTTCGTATGTTTGACATGTTTCGGGTTTTTGACATGTTTCAGATGTTTCGTATGTTTGACATGTTTCGGGTGTTTGACATGTTTCGGATGTTTCGTTTGTTTGACATGTTTCGTATGTTTGACATGTTTCGGGTGTTTGACATGTTTTGGGTGTTTCACTAGTTTCGGATGTTTCGTATGTTTGACGTGTTTCGGGTGTTTGACATGTTTCAGATGTTTCGTATGTTTGACATATTTCGGATGTTTCGTATGTTTGACATGTCTAGAGTGTTTGACATGTTTCGGATGTTTCGTATGTTTAACATGTTACAGGTGTTTGACATGTTTCGGATGTCTCATATGTTTGACATGCTTAGGCTGTTTAACATGTTTCGGATGTTTGACATGTTTCGGATGTTTCGTATGTTTAACATATTTTGGGTGTTTGACATGTTTCGGATGTTTCGAATATTGACATGTTTCGGATGTTTAACATGTTTCGAATATTTTGTATGCTTGATATGTTTCGGGTGCTTGACATTTTTCAGATGTTTCGTATGTTTGACATGTTTCTGGTGTTTGTTATGTTTCAAATGTTTCGTATGTTTGACATGTTTTGGAAAATTGACATTTTTCGGATGTTTCGTATGTTTGACATGTTTCGGGTGTTTGTTATGTTTCGGATGTTTCGTATGTTTGACATGTTTAGGGTGTTTGACATGTTTCGAATGTTTCGGGTGTTAGACATGTTTCGGGTGTTTCACATGTTTTGAATGTTTCGTATGTTTGACCAGTTTTGGGTGTTTCACATGTTTCGTATGTTTCGTATGTATGACATGTTTCAGGTGTTTGACATGTTTTGTATGTTTCGTATTTTTGACATGTTTCGGATGTTTCGTATGTTTGACATGTTTCGAATGTTTGACATGTTTCAGATGTTTCGTATGTTTGACATGTTTCGTATGTTTGACATGTTTTGGGTGTTTGACATGTTTTGGGTGTTTCACTAGTTTCGGATGTTTCGTATGTTTGACATGTTTCGGGTGTTTGACATGTTTCGGGTGTTTGACATGTCTGAATGGATACAATTCTATTGTGCGTAACAGTGAGACAAAATGACAAGTTTTCTATTTATATAAACTAAATATTAAACTTAAAATTGGTAGATTTTTTTAATGTACTATATTCAAAAAAAACTATAAATTGTCCCAAAAAATGAATAAAATTTGTTGTTTGTTTGTAAAATTGTTATAATAATGACTTTTAAAATCAATTTATTACATTTATGCAAATTTAAGTTTCTACTGAAAAATTAAATTTATTTAAAAAAAAAATGCTAATTTTTCTTATTTAAGCAACTATAGAGTTCTCTCTGTCTTTGTACTACAAAAATAAAAAACGGTAGGGTCATTCTTAGCAGGATGAATAACTCTTGAAAAAGATGTCATCTATTTTTAATCTATATAAATAATACTAGATTTAGAACTCTGAAGGTCAAATATGCCGTCAGCATTAAAAATGCATTTTTATTTTACTAATAATGTTTTAAAACATATACAATTGAATACTTTATATAAAATTCAACATTTTTAGGCAGCATTTTTAAAAATTAGATTGATCTTTCAGTAAGAAAATTTGATTAAAGTGTTTTTCATAAATAACGTATATTTTCTATTGTTACTTGTGCCGCGTGGCAGTTGTGTAGAACATTGGCTTTTCATGGCAAAGGTAGTGAGTTCAAGTCCCCGACGATGTATAATTTTTTTTTGTTTTTTTTTTCTTCATTTTTTAAACAAATAAATAACTGTATTAGGATATTCTAAAACTTGCAATTTTGTCCGAAAATATATTTAGTGCTTATCTCTTTACAAACAAAATTTTTTCATTCCTTTGATTTAGCAGTTATCTCATCACAGATCAAAAGAGAGGCCTTATAGTCTATTAACTCTGATCATCTCGCTTATCATGTTTTTTTTATTTATAATTCTTTTGCTGCTGTCAATTGGTGAAAGCAACAGCCAGAAATTGATACTAAAGTCAAATTACATACATGTTGAAAGTTTTTACCAAAGTCAAATATTCTCAGCAGGATATCATTTTTTTAACTACAGAAAATATAGAAAATATCTAGAAAAAATTTGAACAACAAGTGGAATGCCACCGATATATATTACAATACTTTTGATATGTTTGTGGATTACAGTTGCAGCAAGCGTTCTTAGGATAGAACAAGGCTAATTTCATAACATTATAAACTCTCCCTTTCTTGACAATTTTTGATTGTCTACCTTGATACCGGGGACACTATTTCCTTATCGCCAAGTAACTATCATGTTTGCTAAAGTCGGAGGGATACGATACTATTATTTTACGTATACTTATGGCAATTATCCGAAACATCCGAAACATGTCAAATATCCGAAACATCCGAAACATGTCAAACACCTGAAACATGTCAAACATACGAAACATCCGAAACATGTCATACACTCTAAACATGTCAAACATACGAAACATCCAAAACATGTCAAACATACGAAACATCTGAAACATGTCAAACACCCGAAACATGTCAAACATACGAAACATCCGAAACATGTCAAACATACGAAACATCTGAAACATGTCAAATACACGAAACATGTCAAACATACGAAACATCCGAAACAAGTGAAACACCCAAAACATGTCAAACACCCAAAACATGTCAAACATACAAAACATGTCAAACATACGAAACATCCGAAACATGTCAAACACCCCAAACATGTCAAACATACGAAACATCTGAAACATGTCAAACATTCGAAACATGTCAAACATACGAAACATCCGAAACATGTCAAACATACGAAACTTACAAAACATGTCAAACACCTGAAACATGTCATACATACGAAACATCCGAAACATGTGAAACACCCAAAACAGGTCAAACATACGAAACATTCAAAACATGTGAAACACCCGAAACATGTCTAATATACGAAACATTCGAAACATGTCAAACACCATAAACATGTCAAACATACGAAACATCCGAAACATGTAGAAAACCCAAAATATGTCAAACATCCGAAACATCCGAAACATGTCAAACATACGAAACATCCGAAACATGTCAAACACCCGAAACATGTCAAACATACGAAACATCCGAAACATGTCAAACATACGAAACATTCGAAACATGTCAAAAACCCGAAAAATGTCAAACATACGAAACATCCGAAACATAACAAACACCCGAAACATGTCAAACATACGAAACATCCGAAAAATGTCAATTTTCCAAAACATGTCAAACATACGAAACATTTGAAACATAACAAACACCAGAAACATGTCAAACATACGAAACATCTGAAAAATGTCAAGCACCCGAAACATATCAAGCATACAAAATATTCGAAACATGTTAAACATCCGAAACATGTCAATATACTAAACATCCGAAACATGTCAAACACCCAAAATATGTCAAACATACGAAACATCCGAAACATGTCAAACATCCGAAACATGTTAAACAGCCTAAACATGTCAAACATATGAGACATCCGAAACATGTCAAACACCTGTAACATGTTAAACATACGAACCATCCGAAACATGTCAAACACTCTAGACATGTCAAACATACGAAACATCCGAAACATGTCAAACATACGAAACATCTGAAACATGTCAAACACCCGAAACACATCAAACATACGAAACATCCGAAACTAGTGAAACACCCAAAACATGTCAAACACCCGAAACATGTCAAACATACGAAACATGTCAAACAAACGAAACATCCGAAACATGTCAAACACCCGAAACATGTCAAACATACGAAACATCTGAAACATGTCAAAAACCCGAAACATGTCAAACATACGAAACATCTGAAACATGTCAAACATACGAAACATACAAAACATGTCAAACACCTGAAACATGTCATACATACGAAACATCCGAAACATGTGAAACACCCAAAACATGTCAAACATACGAAACATTCAAAACATGTGAAACACCCGAAACATTTCTAACATACGAAACATTCTAAACATGTCAAACATCCGAAACATGTCAAACACTCCAAACATGTCAAACATACGAAACATCAGAAACATGTCAAACATACGAAACATCTGAAACATGTCAAACACCCGAAAGATGTCAAACATACGAAACATCCGAAACATGTCAAACATACGAAACATCTGAAACATGTCAAACACCCGAAACATGTCAAACATACGAAACATCCGAAACATGTCAAACATACGAAACATCCGAAACATGTCAAAAACCCGAAACATGTCAAACATACAAAACATTCGAAACATGTTAAACATCCGAAACATGTCAATATACGAAACATCCAAAACATGTCAAACACCCGTAATATGTCAAACATACGAAACATCCAAAACATGTCAAACATCCGAAACATGTTAAACAGCCTAAACATGTCAAACATATGAGACATCCGAAACATGTCAAACAACCGAAACATGTCAAACATACGAAACATCCGAAACTAGTGAAACACCCAAAACATGTCAAACACCCAAAACATGTCAAACATACAAAACATGACAAACATACGAAACATCCGAAACATTTCAAACACCCCAAACATGTCAAACATACGAAACATCTGAAACATGTCAAACATTCGAAACATGTCAAACATACGAAACATCCGAAACATGTCAAACATACGAAACATACAAAACATGTCAAACACCTGAAACATGTCATACATACGAAACATCCGAAACATGTGAAACACCCAAAACAGGTCAAACATACGAAACATTCAAAACATGTGAAACACCCGAAACATGTCTAACATACGAAACATTCGAAACATGTCAAACACCCTAAACATGTCAAACATACGAAACATCCGAAACATGTCAAACACCCAAAACATGTCAAACATCCGAAACATCCGAAACATGTCAAACATACGAAACATCCGAAACATGTCAAACACCCGAAACATGTCAAACATACGAAACATCCGAAACATGTCAAACATACGAAACATCCGAAACATGTCAAAAACCCGAAAAATGTCAAACATACGAAACATCCGAAACATAACAAACACCCGAAACATGTCAAACATACGAAACATCCGAAAAATGTCAATTTTCCAAAACATGTCAAACATACGAAACATTTGAAACATAACAAACACCAGAAACATGTCAAACATACGAAACATCTAAAAAATGTCAAGCACCCGAAACATATCAAGCATACAAAATATTCGAAACATGTTAAACATCCGAAACATGTCAATATACGAAACATCCAAAACATGTCAAACACCCAAAATATGTCAAACATACGAAACATCCGAAACATGTCAAACATCCGAAACATGTTAGACAGCCTAAGCATGTCAAACATATGAGACATCCGAAACATGTCAAACACCTGTAACATGTTAAACATACGAAACATCCGAAACATGTCAAACACTCTAGACATGTCAAACATACGAAACATCCGAAAAATGTCAAACATACGAAACATCTGAAACATGTCAAACACCCGAAACACGTCAAACATACGAAACATCCGAAACTAGTGAAACACCCAAAACATGTCAAACACCCGAAACATGTCAAACATACAAAACATGTCAAACAAACGAAACATCCGAAACATGTCAAACACCCGAAACATGTCAAACATACGAAACATCTGAAACATGTCAAAAACCCGAAATATGTCAAACATACGAAACATCCGAAACATGTCAAACATACGAAACATACAAAACATGTCAAACACCTGAAACATGTCATACATACGAAACATCCGAAACATGTGAAACACCCAAAACATGTCAAACATACGAAACATTCAAAACATGTGAAACACCCGAAACATGTCTAACATACGAAACATTCTAAACATGTCAAACACCCGAAAAATGTCAAACATACGAAACATTCGAAACATGTCAAATACCCCAAACATGTCAAACATCCGAAACATCCGAAACATGTCAAACATACGAAACATCCGAAACATGTCAAACACCCGAAACATGTCAAACATAGGAAACATCCGAAACATGTCAAACATACGAAACATCCGAAACATGTCAAAAACCCGAAACATGTCAAACATACAAAACATTCGAAACATGTTAAACATCCGAAACATGTCAATATACGAAACATCCGAAACATGTCAAACACCCGTAATATGTCAAACATACGAAACATCCAAAACATGTCAAACATCCGAAACATGTTAAACAGCCTAAACATGTCAAACATATGAGACATCCGAAACATGTCAAACACCTGAAACATGTCAAACATACGAAACATCCGAAACATGTCAAACACTCTAAACATGTCAAAAATACGAAACATGTCAAACATACGAAACATCCGAAACATGTCAAACACCCGAAACATGTTAAACATACAAAACATCCGAAACATGTCAAACACCCGAAACATGTCAAACATACGAAACATCCGAAACATGTGAAACATACGAAACATCCGAAACATGTCAAACACTCTAAACATGTCAAACATACGAAACATCCAAAACATGTCAAACATACGAAACATCCGAAACTAGTGAAACACCCAAAACATGTCAAACACCCAAAACATGTCAAACATACAAAACATGACAAACATACGAAACATCCGAAACATGTCAAACACCCCAAACATGTCAAACATACGAAACATAAACATCTGAACCATGTCAAACATTCGAAACATGTCAAACATACGAAACATCCGAAACATGTCAAACATACGAAACATACAAAACATGTCAAACACCTGAAACATGTCATACATACGAAACATCCGAAACATGTGAAACACCTAAAACAGGTCAAACATACGAAACATTCAAAACATGTGAAACACCCGAAACATGTCTAATATACGAAACATTCGAAACATGTCAAACACCCTAATCATGTCAAACATACGAAACATCCGAAACATGTCAAACACCCAAAACATGTCAAACATCCGAAACATCCGAAACATGTCAAACATACGAAACATCCGAAACATGTCAAACACCCGAAACATGTCAAACATACGAAACATCCGAAACATGTCAAACATACGAAACATCCGAAACATGTCAAAAACCCGAAAAATGTCAAACATACGAAACATCCGAAACATAACAAACACCCGAAACATGTCAAACATACGAAACATCCGAAAAATGTCAAACACCCTAAACATGTCAAACATACGAAACATCCGAAACATGTCAAACACCAAAACATGTCAAACATCCGAAACATCCGAAACATGTCAAACATACGAAACATCCGAAACATGTCAAACACCCGAAACATGTCAAACATACGAAACATCCTAAACATGTCAAACATACGAAACATCCGAAACATGTCAAAAACCCGAAAAATGTAAAACATACGAAACATCCGAAACATAACAAACACCCGAAACATGTCAAACATACGAAACATCCGAAAAATGTCAATTTTCCAAAACATGTCAAACATACGAAACATTTGAAACATAACAAACACCAGAAACATTTCAAACATACGAAACATCTGAAAAATGTCAAGCACCCGAAACATATCAAGCATACAAAATATTCGAAACATGTTAAACATCCGAAACATGTCAATATACGAAACATCCGAAACATGTCAAACACCCAAAATATGTCAAACATACGAAACATCCGAAACATGTCAAACATCCGAAACATGTTAAACAGCCTAAACATGTCAAACATATGAGACATCCGAAACATGTCAAACACCTGTAACATGTTAAACATACGAAACATCCAAAACATGTCAAACACCAGAAACATGTCAGACATTCGAAACATGTTTCGGATGTTTCGTATGTTTGACATGTCTAGAGTGTTTGACATGTTTCGGGTGTTTGACATATTTTGGGTGTTTAACTTGTTTCGGATGCTTTGTATGTTTGACATGTTTCGAATGTTTGACATGTTTAGGTTGTTTGACATGTTTCGGATGTTTGGTATGTTTGACATACTTCGGGTGTTTCGTATGTTTGACATGTTTCGGGTTTTTGACATGTTTCGGATGTTTCGTATGTTTGACATTTTTCGGGTTTTTGACATGTTTCGGATGTTTCGTATGTTTGACATGTTTCGGATGTTTCGTATGTTTGACATGTTTCGGGTGTTTCACATGTTTTGAATGTTTCGTATGTTTGACCTGTTTTGGGTGTTTCACATGTTTCGGATGTTTCGTATGTATGACATGTTTCAGGTGTTTGACATGTTTTGTATGTTTCGTATGTTTGACATGTTTCGGATGTTTCGTATGTTTGACATGTTTCGAATGATTGACATGTTTCAGATGTTTCGTATGTTTAACATGTTTGGGGTGTTTGACATGTTTCGGATGTTTCGTATGTTTGTCATGTTTTGTATGTTTGACATGTTTTGGGTGTTTGACATGTTTTGGGTGTTTCACTAGTTTCGGATGTTTCGTATATTTGACATGTTTCGGGTGTTTGACATGTTTCAGATGTTTCGTATGTTTGACATGTTTTGGATGTTTCGTATGTTTGACATGTTTAGAGTGTTTGACATGTTTCGGATGTTTCGTATGTTTGACATGTTTCGGATGTTTCGTATGTTTGACATGTTTCGGGTGTTTGACTTGTTTCGGATGTTTTGTATGTTTGACATGTTTCGGGTGTTTGACATGTTTCAGATGTTTTGTATGTTTGACATGTTTCGTATGTTTGGCATGTTTAGAGTGTTTGACATGTTTCGGATGTTTCGTATGTTTGACATGTTTCAGGTGTTTGACATGTTTCGGATGTCTCATATGTTTGACATGTTTAGGATGTTTAACATGTTTCGGATGTTTGACATGTTTTGGATGTTTCGTATGTTTGACATATTACGGGTGTTTGACATGTTTCGGATGTTTCGTATAATTGACATGTTTTGGATGTTTCGTATGTTTGACATGTCTAGAGTGTTTGACATGTTTCGGATGTTTCGTATGTTTGACATGTTTCGGATGTTTCGTATATTTGACATGTTTCGGGTTTTTTACACATGTTTCGGATTTTTTGTATGTTTAACATGTTTCGGGTGTTTGACATTTTTCAGATGTTTCGTATGTTTGACATGTTTTGTATGTTTGACATGTTTAGAGTGTTTGACATGTTTCGGATGTTTCGTATGTTTGACATGTTTCAGGTGTTTGACATGTTTCGGATGTCTCATATGTTTGACATGTTTAGGCTGTTTAACATGTTTCGGATGTTTGACATGTTTTGGATGTTTCGTTTGTTTGACATATTACGGGTGTTTGACATGTTTCGGATGTTTCGTATATTGACATGTTTCAGATGTTTAACATGTTTCGAATGTTTTGTATGTTTGACATGTTTCGGGTTTTTGACATGTTTCGAATGTTTCGTATGTTTGACATGTTTCGGATGTTTCGTATGTTTGACATGTTTCGGGTGTTTGACATGTTTCGGATGTTTCGTATGTTTGACATGTTTCGGATGTTTCGGATGTTTGACATGTTTGGGGTATTTGACATGTTTCGAATGTTTCGTATGTTTGACATGTTTCGGGTGTTTGACATGTTTAGAATGTTTCGTATGTTAGACATGTTTCGGGTGTTTCACATGTTTTGAATGTTTCGTATGTTTGACATGTTTTGGGTGTTTCACATGTTTCGGATGTTTCGTATGTATGACATGTTTCAGGTGTTTGACATGTTTTGTATGTTTCGTATGTTTGACATGTTTCGGATGTTTCGTATGTTTGACATGTTTCGGGTTTTTGACATGTTTCAGATGTTTCGTATGTTTGACATGTTTCGGGTGTTTGACATGTTTCGGATGTTTCGTTTGTTTGACATGTTTCGTATGTTTGACATGTTTCGGGTGTTTGACATGTTTTGGGTGTTTCACTAGTTTCGGATGTTTCGTATGTTTGACGTGTTTCGGGTGTTTGACATGTTTCAGATGTTTCGTATGTTTGACATGTTTCGGATGTTTCGTATGTTTGACATGTCTAGAGTGTTTGACATGTTTCGGATGTTTCGTATGTTTAACATGTTACAGGTGTTTGACATGTTTCGGATGTCTCATATGTTTGACATGCTTAGGCTGTTTAACACATGTTTCGGATGTTTGACATGTTTCGGATGTTTCGTATGTTTGACATATTTTGGGTGTTTGACATGTTTCGGATGTTTCGTATATTGACATGTTTCGGATGTTTAACATGTTTCGAATATTTTGTATGCTTGATATGTTTCGGGTGCTTGACATTTTTCAGATGTTTCGTATGTTTGACATGTTTCTGGTGTTTGTTATGTTTCAAATGTTTCGTATGTTTGACATGTTTTGGAAAATTGACATTTTTCGTATGTTTCGTATGTTTGACATGTTTCGGGTGTTTGTTATGTTTCGGATGTTTCGTATGTTTGACATGTTTAGGGTGTTTGACATGTTTCGAATGTTTCGGGTGTTAGACATGTTTCGGGTGTTTCACATGTTTTGAATGTTTCGTATGTTTGACCAGTTTTGGGTGTTTCACATGTTTCGGATGTTTCGTATGTATGACATGTTTCAGGTGTTTGACATGTTTTGTATGTTTCGTATTTTTGACATGTTTCGGATGTTTCGTATGTTTGACATGTTTCGAATGTTTGACATGTTTCAGATGTTTCGTATGTTTGACATGTTTTGGGTGTTTCACTACTTTCGGATGTTTCGTATGTTTGACATGTTTCGGGTGTTTGACATGTCTGAATGGATACAATTCTATTGTGCGTAACAGTGAGACAAAATGACAAGTTTTCTATTTATATAAACTAAATATTAAACTTAAAATTGGTAGATTTTTTTAATGTACTCTATTCAAAAAAAACTATAAATTGTCCCAAAAAATGAATAAAATTTGTTGTTTGTTTGTAAAATTGTTATAATAATGACTTTTAAAATCAATTTATTACATTTATGCAAATTTAAGTTTCTACTGAAAAATTAAATTTATTTAAAAAAAAAATGCTAATTTTTCTTATTTAAGCAACTATAGAGTTCTCTATGTCTTTGTACTACAAAAATAAAAAACGGTAGGGTCATTCTTAGCAGGATGAATAACTCTTGAAAAAGATGTCATCTATTTTTAATCTATATAAATAATACTAGATTTAGAACTCTGAAGGTCAAATATGCCGTCAGCATTAAAAATGCATTTTTATTTTACTAATAATGTTTTAAAACATATACAATTGAATACTTTATATAAAATTCAACATTTTTAGGCAGCATTTTTAAAAATTAGATTGATCTTTCAGTAAGAAAATTTGATTAAAGTGTTTTTCATAAATAACGTATATTTTCTATTGTTACTTGTGCCGCGTGGCAGTTGTGTAGAACATTGGCTTTTCATTGCAAAGGTAGTGAGTTCAAGTCCCCGACGATGTATAATTTTTTTTTGTTTTTTTTTTCTTCATTTTTTAAACAAATAAATAACTGTATTAGGATATTCTAAAACTTGCAATTTTGTCCGAAAATATATTTAGTGCTTATCTCTTTACAAACAAAATTTTTTCATTCCTTTGATTTAGCAGTTATCTCATCACAGATCAAAAGAGAGGCCTTATAGTCTATTAACTCTGATCATCTCGCTTATCATGCTTTTTTTATTTATAATTCTTTTGCTGCTGTCAATTGGTGAAAGCAACAGCCAGAAATTGATACTAAAGTCAAATTACATACATGTTGAAAGTTTTTACCAAAGTCAAATATTCTCAGCAGGACATCATTTTTTTAACTACAGAAAATATAGATAAATGTATCTAGAAAAAATTTGAACAACAAGTGGAATGCCACCGATATATATTACAATACTTTTGATATGTTTGTGGATTACAGTTGCAGCAAGCGTTCTTAGGATAGAACAAGGCTAATTTCATAACATTATAAACTCTCCCTTTCTTGACAATTTTTGATTGTCTACCTTGATACCGGGGACACTATTTCCTTATCGCCAAGTAACTATCATGTTTGCTAGAGTCGGAGGGATACGATACTATTATTTTACGTATACTTATGGCAATTATCCGAAACATCCGAAACATGTCAAATATCCGAAACATCCGAAACATGTCAAACACCTGAAACATGTCAAACATACGAAACATCCGAAACATGTCATACACTCTAAACATGTCAAACATACGAAACATCCAAAACATGTCAAACATACGAAACATCTGAAACATGTCAAACACCCGAAACATGTCAAACATACGAAACATCCGAAACATGTCAAACATACGAAACATCTGAAACATGTCAAATACACGAAACATGTCAAACATACGAAACATCCGAAACAAGTGAAACACCCAAAACATGTCAAACACCCAAAACATGTCAAACATACAAAACATGTCAAACATACGAAACATCCGAAACATGTCAAACACCCCAAACATGTCAAACATACGAAACATCTGAAACATGTCAAACATTCGAAACATGTCAAACATACGAAACATCCGAAACATGTCAAACATACGAAACTTACAAAACATGTCAAACACCTGAAACATGTCATACATACGAAACATCCGAAACATGTGAAACACCCAAAACAGGTCAAACATACGAAACATTCAAAACATGTGAAACACCCGAAACATGTCTAATATACGAAACATTCGAAACATGTCAAACACCATAAACATGTCAACATACGAAACATCCGAAACATGTCAAACACCCAAAACATGTCAAACATCCGAAACATCCGAAACATGTCAAACATACGAAACATCCGAAACATGTCAAACACCCGAAACATGTCAAACATACGAAACATCCGAAACATGTCAAACATACGAAACATCCGAAACATGTCAAAAACCCGAAAAATGTCAAACATACGAAACATCCGAAACATAACAAACACCCGAAACATGTCAAACATACGAAACATCCGAAAAATGTCAATTTTCCAAAACATGTCAAACATACGAAACATTTGAAACATAACAAACACCAGAAACATGTCAAACATACGAAACATCTGAAAAATGTCAAGCACCCGAAACATATCAAGCATACAAAATATTCGAAACATGTTAAACATCCGAAACATGTCAATATACGAAACATCCGAAACATGTCAAACACCCAAAATATGTCAAACATACGAAACATCCGAAACATGTCAAACATCCGAAACATGTTAAACAGCCTAAACATGTCAAACATATGAGACATCCGAAACATGTCAAACACCTGTAACATGTTAAACATACGAAACATCCGAAACATGTCAAACACTCTAGACATGTCAAACATACGAAACATCCGAAACATGTCAAACATACGAAACATCTGAAACATGTCAAACACCCGAAACACGTCAAACATACGAAACATCCGAAACTAGTGAAACACCCAAAACATGTCAAACATACGAAACATGTCAAACAAACGAAACATCCGAAACATGTCAAACACCCGAAACATGTCAAACATACGAAACATCTGAAACATGTCAAAAACCCGAAACATGTCAAACATACGAAACATCCGAAACATGTCAAACATACGAAACATACAAAACATGTCAAACACCTGAAACATGTCATACATACGAAACATCCGAAACATGTGAAACACCCAAAACATGTCAAACATACGAAACATTCAAAACATGTGAAACACCCGAAACATGTCTAACATACGAAACATTCTAAACATGTCAAACACCCGAAACATGTCAAACATACGAAACATTCGAAACATGTCAAATACCCCAAACATGTCAAACATCCGAAACATCCGAAACATGTCAAACATACGAAACATCCAAAACATGTCAAACACCCGAAACATGTCAAACATACGAAACATCCGAAACATGTCAAACATACGAAACATCCGAAACATGTCAAAAACCCGAAACATGTCAAACATACAAAACATTCGAAACATGTTAAACATCCGAAACATGTCAATATACGAAACATCCAAAACATGTCAAACACCCGTAATATGTCAAACATACGAAACATCCAAAACATGTCAAACATCCGAAACATGTTAAACAGCCTAAACATGTCAAACATATGAGACATCCGAAACATGTAAAACAACCGAAACATGTCAAACATACGAAACATCCGAAACTAGTGAAACACCCAAAACATGTCAAACACCCAAAACATGTCAAACATACAAAACATGACAAACATACGAAACATCCGAAACATGTCAAACACCCCAAACATGTCAAACATACGAAACATCTACGAAACATGTCAAACATTCGAAACATGTCAAACATACGAAACATCCGAAACATGTCAAACATACGAAACATACAAAACATGTCAAACACCTGAAACATGTCATACATACGAAACATCCGAAACATGTGAAACACCCAAAACAGGTCAAACATACGAAACATTCAAAACATGTGAAACACCCGAAACATGTCTAATATACGAAACATTCGAAACATGTCAAACACCCTAAACATGTCAAACATACGAAACATCCGAAACATGTCAAACACCCAAAACATGTCAAACATCCGAAACATCCGAAACATGTCAAACATACGAAACATCCGAAACATGTCAAACACCCGAAACATGTCAAACATACGAAACATCCGAAACATGTCAAACATACGAAACATCCGAAACATGTCAAAAACCCGAAAAATGTCAAACATACGAAACATCCGAAAAATGTCAGACACCCGAAACATGTCAAACATACGAAACACCCGAAGTATGTCAAACATACCAAACATCCGAAACATGTCAAACAACCTAAACATGTCAAACATTCGAAACATGTCAAACATACAAAGCATCCGAAACAAGTTAAACACCCAAAATATGTCAAACACCCGAAACATGTCAAACACCAGAAACATGTCAGACATTCGAAACATGTCAAACATACGAAACATCCCAAAATTGACAAACACCCGAAACATATCAAACATACGAAATATCCGAAACATGTCAAACACTTAAAATATGTCAAACATACAAAACATCCGAAACAAGTCAAACACCTAAAACATGTCAAACACCCGAAACATGTCAAACATACGAAACATGTAAAATATACGAAACATGTTAAACATACGAAACATCCGAAACATGTCAAACACTCGAAACATGTCAAACTTACGAAACATTCAAAACATAACAAACACCCAAAACATGTCAAACATACGAAACATCCGAAAAATGTCAATTTTCCAAAACATGTCAAACATATGAAACATTTGAAACATAACAAACACCCGAAACATGTCAAACATACGAAACATCCGAAAAATGTCAAGCA
>JAZGLO010006590.1:0-52788 GCA_036873155.1 Biomphalaria sudanica | reverse complement strand
ACATGCTTAGGCTGTTTAACATGTTTCGGATGTTTGACATGTTTCGGATGTTTCGTATGTTTGACATATTTTGGGTGTGTTGACATGTTTCGGATGTTTCGTATATTGACATGTTTCGGATGTTTAACATGTTTCGAATATTTTGTATGCTTGATATGTTTCGGGTGCTTGACATTTTCAGATGTTTCGTTATGTTTGACATGTTTCTGGTGTTTGTTATGTTTCAAATGTTTCGTATGTTTGACATGTTTTGGAAAATTGACATTTTTCGGATGTTTCGTATGTTTGACATGTTTCGGGTGTTTGTTATGTTTCGGATGTTTCGTATGTTTGACATGTTTAGGGTGTTTGACATGTTTCGAATGTTTCGGGTGTTAGACATGTTTCGGGTGTTTCACATGTTTTGAATGTTTCGTATGTTTGACCAGTTTTGGGTGTTTCACATGTTTCGGATGTTTCGTATGTATGACATGTTTCAGGTGTTTGACATGTTTTGTATGTTTCGTATTTTTGACATGTTTCGTATGTTTGACATGTTTCGAATGTTTGACATGTTTCAGATGTTTCGTATGTTTACATGTTTCGTATGTTTGACATTGTTTTGGGTGTTTGACATGTTTTGGGTGTTTCACTAGTTTCGGATGTTTCGTATGTTTGACATGTTTCGGGTGTTTGACATGTTTCAGATGTTTCGTATGTTTGACATGTTTCGGGTGTTTGACATGTCTGAATGGATACAATTCTATGTGCGTACAGTGAGACAAAATGACAAGTTTTCTATTTATATAAACTAAATATTAAACTTAAAATTGGTAGATTTTTTTAATGTACTATATTAAAAAAAAACTATAAATTGTCCCAAAAAATGAATAAAATTTGTTGTTTGTTTGTAAAATTGTTATAATAATGACTTTTAAAATCAATTTATTACATTTATGCAAATTTAAGTTCTACTGAAAAATTAAATTTATTTAAAAAAAAAATGCTAATTTTTCTTATTTAAGCAACTATAGAGTTCTCTATGTCTTTGTACTACAAAAATAAAAAACGGTAGGGTCATTCTTAGCAGGATGAATAACTCTTGAAAAAGATGTCATCTATTTTTAATCTATATAAATAATACTAGATTTAGAACTCTGAAGGTCAAATATGCCGTCAGCATTAAAAATGCATTTTTATTTACTAATAATGTTTTAAAACATATACAATTGAATACTTTATATAAAATTCAACATTTTGAAGGCAGGCATTTTTTAAAAATTAGATTGATCTTTCAGTAAGAAAATTTGATTAAAGTGTTTTTCATAAATAACGTATATTTTCTATTGTTACTTGTGCCGCGTGGCAGTTGTGTAGAACATTGGCTTTTCATGGCAAAAGGTAGTGAGTTCAAGTCCCCGACGATGTATAATTTTTTTTTGTTTTTTTTTTCTTCATTTTTTAAACAAATAAATAACTGTATTAGGATATTCTAAAACTTGCAATTTTGTCCGAAAATATATTTAGTGCTTATCTCTTACAAACAAAATTTTTTCATTCCTTTGATTTAGCAGTTATCTCATCACAGATCAAAAGAGAGGCCTTATAGTCCTATTAACTCTGATCATCTCGCTTATCATGTTTTTTTTATTTATAATTCTTTTGCTGCTGTCAATTGGTGAAAGCAACAGCCAGAAATTGATACTAAAGTCAAATTACATACATGTTGAAAGTTTTTACCAAAGTCAAATATTCTCAGCAGGATATCATTTTTTTTAACTACAGAAAATATAGAAAATATCTAGAAAAAATTTTGAACAACAAGTGGAATGCCACCGATATATATTACAATACTTTTGATATGTTTGTGGATTACAGTTGCAGCAAGCGTTCTTAGGATAGAACAAGGCTAATTTCATAACATTATAAACTCTACCTTTCTTGACAATTTTTGATTGTCTACCTTGATACCGGGGACACTATTTCCTTATCGCCAAGTAACTATCATGTTTGCTAGAGTCGGAGGGATACGATACTATTATTTTACGTATACTTATGGCAATTATCCGAAACATCCGAAACATGTCAAATATCCGAAACATCCGAAACATGTCAAACACCTGAAACATGTCAAACATACGAAACATCCGAAACATGTCATACACTCTAAACATGTCAAACATACGAAACATCCAAAACATGTCAAACATACGAAACATCTGAAACATGTCAAACACCCGAAACATGTCAAACATACGAAACATCCGAAACATGTCAAACATACGAAACATCTGAAACATGTCAAATACACGAAACATGTCAAACATACGAAACATCCGAAACAAGTGAAACACCCAAAACATGTCAAACACCCAAAACATGTCAAACATACAAAACATGTCAAACATACGAAACATCCGAACATGTCAAACACCCCAAACATGTCAAACATACGAAACATCTGAAACATGTCAAACATTCGAAACATGTCAAACATACGAAACATCCGAAACATGTCAAACATACGAAACTTACAAAACATGTCAAACACCTGAAACATGTCATACATACGAAACATCCGAAACATGTGAAACACCCAAAACAGGTCAAACATACGAAACATTCAAAACATGTGAAACACCCGAAACATGTCTAATATACGAAACATTCGAAACATGTCAAACACCATAAACATGTCAACATACGAAACATCCGAAACATGTCAAACACCCAAAACATGTCAAACATCCGAAACATCCGAAACATGTCAAACATACGAAACATCCGAAACATGTCAAACACCCGAAACATGTAAAACATACGAAACATCCGAAACATGTCAAACATACGAAACATCCGAAACATGTCAAAAACCCGAAAAATGTCAAACATACGAAACATCCGAAACATAACAAACACCCGAAACATGTCAAACATACGAAACATCCGAAAAATGTCAATTTTCCAAAACATGTCAAACATACGAAACATTTGAAACATAACAAACACCAGAAACATGTCAAACATACGAAACATCTGAAAAATGTCAAGCACCCGAAACATATCAAGCATACAAAATATTCGAAACATGTTAAACATCCGAAACATGTCAATATACGAAACATCCGAAACATGTCAAACACCCAAAATATGTCAAACATACGAAACATCCGAAACATGTCAAACATCCGAAACATGTTAAACAGCCTAAACATGTCAAACATATGAGACATCCGAAACATGTCAAACACCTGTAACATGTTAAACATACGAAACATCCGAAACATGTCAAACACTCTAGACATGTCAAACATACGAAACATCCGAAACTTGTCAAACATACGAAACATGTCAAACATACGAAACATCTGAAACATGTCAAAAACTTGAAACATGTCAAACATACGAAACATCCGAAACATGTCAAACATACGAAACATACAAAACATGTCAAACACCTGAAACATGTCATACATACGAAACATCCGAAACATGTGAAACACCCGAAACATGTCTAACATACGAAACATTCTAAACATGTCAAACACCCGAAACATGTCAAACATACGAAACATTCGAAATATGTCAAATACCCCAAACATGTCAAACATCCGAAACATCCGAAACATGTCAAACATACGAAACATCCGAAACATGTCAAACAACCGAAACATGTCAAACATACGAAACATCCGAAACATGTCAAACATACGAAACATCCGAAACATGTCAAAAACCCGAAACATGTCAAACATACAAAACATTCGAAACATGTTAAACATCCGAAACATGTCAATATACGAAACATCCAAAACATGTCAAACACCCGTAATATGTCAAACATACGAAACATCCAAAACATGTCAAACATCCGAAACATGTTAAACAGCCTAAACATGTCAAACATATGAGACATCCGAAACATGTCAAACACCTCAAACATGTCAAACATACGAAACATCCTAAACATGTCAAACACTCTAAACATGTCAAACATATGAAACATGTCAAACATACGAAACATCTGAAACATGTCAAACACCCGAAACATGTTAAACATACAAAACATCCGAAACATGTCAAACACCCGAAACATGTCAAACATACGAAACATCCGAAACATGTCAAACATACGAAACATCCGAAACATGTCAATTTTCCAAAACATGTCAAACATATGAAACATTTGAAACATAACAAACACCCGAAACATGTCAAACATACGAAACATCCGAAAAATGTCAAGCACCCGAAATATATCAAACATACAAAATATTCGAAACATGTTAAACATCCGAAACATGTCAATATACGAAACATCCGAAACATGTCAAACACACGAAATATGTCAAACATACGAAACATCCGAAACATGTCAAACATCCGAAACATGTTAAACAGCCTAAACATGTCAAACATATGAGACATCCGAAACATGTCAAACACTCCAAAAATGTCAAACATACGAAACATCAGAAACATGTCAAACATACGAAACATCTGAAACATGTCAAACACCCGAAAGATGTCAAACATACGAAACATCCGAAACATGTCAAACATACGAAACATCTGAAACATGTCAAACACCCGAAACATGTCAAACATACGAATCATTTGAAACATGTCAAACACCCGAAACATGTCAAACATACAAAACATCTAAATTATGTCAAACACCCGAAACATGTCAAACATACGAAACATCCGAAACATGTCAAACATACGAAACATGTCAAACACCTGAAACATGTCAAACATACGAAACATCCGAAACATGTCAAACACCCAAAACATGTCAAACATGCGAAACATGTCAAACATACGAAACATTCAAAACATGTCAAACACCCGAAACAAGTCAAACATACAAAAACATCCGAAACATGTCAAACACCCAAAACATGTCAATCACCCGAAACATGTCAAACATACGAAACATGTCAAACATACGAAACATCCGAAACTAGTCAAACACCCAAAACATGTCAAACACCCGAAACATGTCAAACATACGAAACATGTCAAACATACGAAACGTCCGAAACATGTCAAACACCCGAAACATGTAAAACATACGAAACATCTGAAACATGTCAAACATACGAAACATACAAAACATGTCAAACACCTGAAACATGTCATACATACGAAACATCCAAAACATGTGAAACATTCAAAACATGTCAAACATACGAAACATTCAAATATGTGAAACACCCGAAACATGTCTAACATACGAAACATCCGAAACATGTCAAACATACGAAACATCCGAAACATGTCAAACACCCGAAACATGTCAAACATACGAAACATCCAAAAATTGTTAAACATAAGAAACATCCGAAACATAACAAACACCCGAAACATGTCAAACATACGAAACATTCGAAAAATGTCAATTTTCCAAAACATGTCAAACATACGAAACATTTCAAACATTCGAAACATCCGAAAAATGTCAAGCACCCGAAACATGTCAAACATACAAAATATTCGAAACATGTCAAACATCCGAAACATGTCAATATACGAAACATTCGAAACATGTCAAACACCCGAAATATGTCAAACATACGAAACATCCGAAACATGTCAAACATCCAAAACATGTTAAACAGCCTAAACATGTCAAAAATATTAGACATCCGAAACATTTTAAACACCTGAAACATGTCAAGCACCCGAAACATGTCAAACATACGAAACATCTGAAACATGTCAAACACTCTAAACATGTCAAACATACGAAACATCCGAAACATGTCAAAAATACGAAACATCTGAAGCATGTCAAACACCCGAAACATGTCAAACATACGAAACATCCGAAACATGTCAAACATACGAAACATCTGAAACATGTCAAACACCCAAAACATGTCAAACATACGAATCATTTGAAACATGTCAAACACCCGAAACATGTCAAACATACAAAACATCTGAATTATGTCAAACACCGGAAACATGTCAAACATACGAAACATCCGAAACACGTGAAATACTTAAAACATATCCAACATACGAATTATTCAAAACATGTCAAACACCCGAAACATGTCAAACATACGAAACATCCGAAACTAGTCAAACACCCAAAACATTTCAAATACCCGAAACATGGCAAATAGACGAAAATGTCAAACATTCGAAACATGTCAAACACTCGAAACATGTCAAACATACGAAACAACCGAAACATGTCAAACACCCGAAACATGTCAAACATACGAGACATCTGAAACATGTCAAACACCCGAAATATGTCAAACATACGAAACTTCCGAAACATGTCAAACATACGAAACATGTCAAACACCTGAAACATGTCAAACATACGAAACATCCGAAACATGTCAAACACCCAAAACATGTCAAACATGCGAAACATCCGAAACATGTCAAACACTCTAAACATGTCAAAAATACGAAACATCCGAAACATGTCAAACATACGAAACATCTGAAACATGTCAAACACCCGAAACATGTCAAACATACGAAACATCCGAAACATGTCAAACATACGAAACATCTGAAACATGTCAAACACCCGAAACATGTCAAACATACGAAACATCCGAAACTAGTGAAACACCCAAAACATGTCAAACACCCAAAACATGTCAAACATACGAAACATGTCAAATATACGAAACATCTGAAACATGTCAAACATTCGAAACATGTCAAACATACGAAACATCCGAAACATGTCAAAAATACGAAACATACAAAACATGTCAAACACCTGAAACATGTCATACATACGAAACATCCGAAACATGTGAAACACCCAAAACTGGTCAAACATACGAAACATTCAAAACATGTGAAACACCCGAAACATGTCTAACATACGAAACATTCGAAACATGTCAAACACCCTAAACATGTCAAACATACGAAACATCCGAAACATGTCAAACACCCAAAACATGTCAAACATCCGAAACATCCGAAACATGTCAAACATACGAAACATCCGAAACATGTCAAACACCCGAAACATGTCAAACATACGAAACATCCGAAACATGTCAAACATACGAAACATCCGAAACATGTCAAAAACCCGAAAAATGTCAAACATACGAAACATCCGAAACATAACAAACACCCGAAACATGTCAAACATACGAAACATCCGAAAAATGTCAATTTTCCAAAACATGTCAAACATACGAAACATTTGAAACATAACAAACACCAGAAACATGTCAAACATACGAAACATCTAAAAAATGTCAAGCACCCGAAACATATCAAGCATACAAAATATTCGAAACATGTTAAACATCCGAAACATGTCAATATACGAAACATCCGAAACATGTCAAACACCCAAAATATGTCAAACATACGAAACATCCGAAACATGTCAAACATCCGAAACATGTTAGACAGCCTAAGCATGTCAAACATATGAGACATCCGAAACATGTCAAACACCTGTAACATGTTAAACATACGAAAATTCCGAAACATGTCAAACACTCTAGACATGTCAAACATACGAAACATCCGAAAAATGTCAAACATACGAAACATCTGAAACATGTCAAACACCCGAAACACGTCAAACATACGAAACATCCGAAACTAGTGAAACACCCAAAACATGTCAAACACCCGAAACATGTCAAACATACGAAACATGTCAAACAAACGAAACATCCGAAACATGTCAAACACCCGAAACATGTCAAACATACGAAACATCTGAAACATGTCAAAAACCCGAAATATGTCAAACATACGAAACATCCGAAACATGTCAAACATACGAAACATACAAAACATGTCAAACACCTGAAACATGTCATACATACGAAACATCCGAAACATGTGAAACACCCAAAACATGTCAAACATACGAAACATTCAAAACATGTGAAACACCCGAAACATGTCTAACATACAAAACATTCTAAACATGTCAAACACCCGAAACATGTCAAACATACGAAACATTCGAAACATGTCAAATACCCCAAACATGTCAAACATCCGAAACATCCGAAACATGTCAAACATACGAAACATCCGAAACATGTCAAACACCTGAAACATGTCAAACATACGAAACATCCGAAACATGTCAAACATACGAAACATCCGAAACATGTCAAAAACCCGAAACATGTCAAACATACAAAACATTCGAAACATGTTAAACATCCGAAACATGTCAATATACGAAACATCCGAAACATGTCAAACACCCGTAATATGTCAAACATACGAAACATCCAAAACATGTCAAACATCCGAAACATGTTAAACAGCCTAAACATGTCAAACATATGAGACATCTGAAACATGTCAAACACCTGAAACATGTCAAACATACGAAACATCCGAAACATGTCAAACACTCTAAACATGTCAAAAATACGAAACATGTCAAACATACGAAACATCCGAAACATGTCAAACACCCGAAACATGTTAAACATACAAAACATCCGAAACATGTCAAACACCCGAAACATGTCAAACATACGAAACATCCGAAACATGTCAAACATACGAAACATCCGAAACATGTCAAACACTCTAAACATGTCAAACATACGAAACATCCAAAACATGTCAAACATACGAAACATCTGAAACATGTCAAACACCCGAAACATGTCAAACATACGAAACATCCGAAACTAGTGAAACACCCAAAACATGTCAAACACCCAAAACATGTCAAACATACAAAACATGACAAACATACGAAACATCCGAAACATGTCAAACACCCCAAACATGTCAAACATACGAAACATCTGAACCATGTCAAACATTCGAAACATGTCAAACATACGAAACATCCGAAACATGTCAAACATACGAAACATACAAAACATGTCAAACACCTGAAACATGTTATACATACGAAACATCCGAAACATGTGAAACACCCAAAACAGGTCAAACATACGAAACATTCAAAACATGTGAAACACCCGAAACATGTCTAATATACGAAACATTCGAAACATGTCAAACACCCTAATCATGTCAAACATACGAAACATCCGAAACATGTCAAACACCCAAAACATGTCAAACATCCGAAACATCCGAAACATGTCAAACATACGAAACATCCGAAACATGTCAAACACCCGACACATGTCAAACATACGAAACATCCGAAACATGTCAAACATACGAAACATCCGAAACATGTCAAAAACCCGAAAAATGTCAAACATACGAAACATCCGAAACATAACAAACACCCGAAACATGTCAAACATACGAAACATCCGAAAAATGTCAAACACCCTAAACATGTCAAACATACGAAACATCCGAAACATGTCAAACACCCAAAACATGTCAAACATCCGAAACATCCGAAACATGTCAAACATACGAAACATCCGAAACATGTCAAACACCCGAAACATGTCAAACATACGAAACATCCGAAACATGTCAAACATACGAAACATCCGAAACATGTCAAAAACCCGAAAAATGTCAAACATACGAAACATCCGAAACATAACAAACACCCGAAACATGTCAAACATACGAAACATCCGAAAAATGTCAATTTTCCAAAACATGTCAAACATACGAAACATTTGAAACATAACAAACACCAGAAACATTTCAAACATACGAAACATCTGAAAAATGTCAAGCACCCGAAACATATCAAGCATACAAAATATTCGAAACATGTTAAACATCCGAAACATGTCAATATACGAAACATCCGAAACATGTCAAACACCCAAAACATGTCAAACATCCGAAACATGTTAAACAGCCTAAACATGTCAAACATATGAGACATCCGAAACATGTCAAACACCTGTAACATGTCAAACATACAAAGCAACCGAAACAAGTTAAACACCCAAAATATGTCAAACACCCGAAACATGTCAAACACCAGAAACATGTCAGACATTCGAAACATGTTTCGGATGTTTCGTATGTTTGATATGTCTAGAGTGTTTGACATGTTTCGGGTGTTTGACATATTTTGGGTGTTTAACTTGTTTCGGTTGCTTTGTATGTTTGACATGTTTTGAATGTTTGACATGTTTAGGTTGTTTGACATGTTTCGGATGTTTGGTATGTTTGACATACTTCGGGTGTTTCGTATGTTTGACATGTTTCGGGTGTCTGACATTTTTCGGATGTTTCGTATGTTTGACATTTTTCGGGTTTTTGACATGTTTCGGATGTTTCGTATGTTTGACATGTTTTGAATGTTTCGTATGTTTGACCTGTTTTGGGTGTTTCACATGTTTCGGATGTTTCGTATGTATGACATGTTTCAGGTGTTTGACATGTTTTGTATGTTTCGTATGTTTGACATGTTTCGGATGTTTCGTATGTTTGACATGTTTCGAATGTTTGACATGTTTCAGATGTTTCGTATGTTTGACATGTTTGGGGTGTTTGACATGTTTCGGATGTTTCGTATGTTTGTCATGTTTCGGATGTTTGACATGTTTAGAGTGTTTGACATGTTTCGGATGTTTCGTATGTTTGACATGTTTCGGATGTTTCGTATGTTTGACATGTTTCGGGTGTTTGACATGTTTCGGATGTTTTGTATGTTTAACATGTTTCGGGTGTTTGACATTTTTCAGATGTTTCGTATGTTTGACATGTTTCGTATGTTTGACATGTTTAGAGTGTTTGACATGTTTCGGATGTTTCGTATGTTTGACATGTTTCAGGTGTTTGACATGTTTCGGATGTCTCATATGTTTGACATGTTTAGGCTGTTTAACATGTTTCGGATGTTTGACATGTTTTGGATGTTTCGTATGTTTGACATATTACGGGTGTTTGACATGTTTTGGATGTTTCGTATATTGACATGTTTCAGATGTTTAACATGTTTCGAATGTTTTGTATGTTTGACATGTTTCGGGTTTTTGACATGTTTCGGATGTTTCGTATGTTTGACATGTTTCAGATGTTTCGTATGTTTGACATGTTTCGGGTGTTTGACATGTTTCGGATGTTTCGTATGTTTGACATGTTTCGGATGTTTCGGATGTTTGACATGTTTGGGGTATTTGACATGTTTCGAATGTTTCGTATGTTTGACATGTTTCGGGTGTTTGACATGTTTAGAATGTTTCGTATGTTAGACATGTTTCGGGTGTTTCACATGTTTTGAATGTTTCGTATGTTTGACATGTTTTGGGTGTTTCACATGTTTCGGATGTTTCGTGTGTATGACATGTTTCAGGTGTTTGACATGTTTTGTATGTTTCGTATGTTTGACATGTTTCGGATGTTTCGTATGTTTGACATGTTTCGGGTTTTTGACATGTTTCAGATGTTTCGTATGTTTGACATGTTTCGGGTGTTTGACATGTTTCGGATGTTTCGTTTGTTTGACATGTTTCGTATGTTTGACATGTTTCGGGTGTTTGACATGTTTTGGGTGTTTCACTAGTTTCGGATGTTTCGTATGTTTGACGTGTTTCGGGTGTTTGACATGTTTCAGATGTTTCGTATGTTTGACATGTTTCGGATGTTTCGTATGTTTGACATGTCTAGAGTGTTTGACATGTTTCGGATGTTTCGTATGTTTAACATGTTACAGGTGTTTGACATGTTTCGGATGTCTCATATGTTTGACATGCTTAGGCTGTTTAACATGTTTCGGATGTTTGACATGTTTCGGATGTTTCGTATGTTTGACATGTCTAGAGTGTTTGACATGTTTCGGATGTTTCGTATGTTTAACATGTTACAGGTGTTTGACATGTTTCGGATGTCTCATATGTTTGACATGCTTAGGCTGTTTAACATGTTTCGGATGTTTGACATGTTTCGGATGTTTCGTATGTTTGACATATTTTGGGTGTTTGACATGTTTCGGATGTTTCGTATATTGACATGTTTCGGATGTTAAACATGTTTCGAATATTTTGTATGCTTGATATGTTTCGGGTGCTTGACATTTTTCAGATGTTTCGTATGTTTGACATGTTTCTGGTGTTTGTTATGTTTCAAATGTTTCGTATGTTTGACATGTTTTGGAAAATTGACATTTTTCGGATGTTTCGTATGTTTGACATGTTTCGGGTGTTTGTTATGTTTCGGATGTTACGTATGTTTGACATGTTTAGGGTGTTTGACATGTTTCGAATGTTTCGGGTGTTAGACATGTTTCGGGTGTTTCACATGTTTTGAATGTTTCGTATGTTTGACCAGTTTTGGGTGTTTCACATGTTTTGGATGTTTCGTATGTATGACATGTTTCAGGTGTTTGACATGTTTTGTATGTTTCGTATTTTTGACATGTTTCGGATGTTTCGTATGTTTGACATGTTTCGAATGTTTGACATGTTTCAGATGTTTCGTATGTTTGACATGTTTCGTATGTTTGACATGTTTTGGGTGTTTGACATGTTTCGGATGTTTCGTATGTTTGACATGTTTCAGGTGTTTGACATGTTTCGTATGTTTGACATGTTTCGGGTGTTTGACATGTTTCAAATGATTCGTATGTTTGACATGTTTTTGGGTGTTTGACATGTTTCAGATATTTCGTATGTTTGACATGTTTCGGATGTTTCGTTTGTTTGACATGTTTAGAGTGTTTGACATGTTTCGGATGTTTCGGATGTTTGACATGTTTCGGGTGTTTGACATGTTTCAGGTGATTGACATGTTTCAGATGTTTCGTATGTTTGAAATATTTCGGGTGTTTGACATGTTTCGGATGTTTCGTATGTTTGACATGTTTCGTATGTTTGACATGTTTCGGGTGTTTGACATGTTTTGGGTGTTTCACTAGTTTCGGATGTTTCGTATGTTTGACATGTTTCGTATGTTTGACATGTTTCGGGTGTTTGACATGTTTTGAGTGTTTGACTAGTTTCGGATGTTTCGTATGTTTGACATGTTTCGGGTGTTTGACATAATTCAGATGTTTTGTATGTTTGACAAGTTTCGGGTGTTTGACATGTTTCGGATGTTTCGTATGTTTGACATGTTTCGGGTGTTTGACATGTTTCGAATGATTCGTATGTTTGACATGTTTCGGGTGTTTGACATGTTTCAGATGTTTCGTATAATTAACATGTTTCTGATGTTTCGTATGTTTGACAAGTTTCGGGTGTTTGACATGTTTCGGATGTTTCGTATGTTTGACATGTTTCGGGTGTTTGATATGTTTTGGGCGTTTGACATGTTTCGGATGTTTCGTATGTTTGACATGTTTCAGGTGTTTGACATGTTTTGTATGTTTCGTATGTTTGACATGTTTCGGATGTTTCGTATGTTTGACATGTTTCGGGTGTTTGACATAATTCAGATGTTTTGTATGTTTGACATGTTTCGGGTGTTTGACATGTTTCAAATGATTCGTATGTTTGACATGTTTCGGGTGTTTGACATGTTTCAGATGTTTCGTATGTTTGACATGTTTCGGATGTTTCGTATGTTTGACATCTTTCGGGTGTTTGACATGTTTCAGATGTTTCGTATGTTTGACATGTTTCGGATGTCTCATATGTTTGACATGTTTAGGCTGTTTAACATGTTTCGAATGTTTGACATGTTTCGGATGTTTCGTATGTTTGACATGTTTCGGGTGTTTGACATGTTTCAGATGTTTCGTATTTTTGACATGTTTCGGATGTTTCGTATGTTTGACATGTTTAGGCTGTTTAACATGTTTTGGATGTTTGACATGTTTCGGATGTTTCGTATGTTTGACATATTTCGGGTGTTTGACATGTTTCGAATGTTTCGTATATTGACATGTTTCGGATGTTTGACATGTTTCGAATGTTTTGTATGTTTGACATGTTTCGGGTGCTTGACATATTTCGGGTGTTTGACATGTTTCGGGTGTTTGACATGTTTCGGATGTTTCGTATGTTTGACATGTTTCGAGTGTTTGACATGTTTCGTATGTTTGACATTTTCGTCTATTTGCCATGTTTCGGGTGTTTGAAATGTTTTGGGTGTTTGACTAGTTTCGGATGTTTCGTATGTTTGACATGTTTCGGGTGTTTGACATGTTTCGAATGTTTCGTATGTTTGACATGTTTCGGGTGTTTGACATGTTTTGAATAATTCGTATGTTGGACATGTTTTGGGTATTTCACGTGTTTCGGATGTTTCGTATGTTTGACATGTTTCCGGTGTTTGACATAATTCAGATGTTTTGTATGTTTGACATGTTTCGGGTTTTTGACATGTTTCAAATGATTCGTATGTTTGACATGTTTTTGGGTGTTTGACATGTTTCGGGTGTTTGACATGTTTGAATGGATACAATTCTATTGTGCGTAACAGTGAGACAAAATGACAAGTTTTCTATTTATATAAACTAAATATTAAACTTAAAATTGGTAGATTTTTTTAATGTACTATATTCAAAAAAAACTATAAATTGTCCCAAAAAATGAATAAAATTTGTTGTTTGTTTGTAAAATTGTTATAATAATGACTTTTAAAATCAATTTATTACATTTATGCAAATTTAAGTTTCTACTGAAAAATTAAATTTATTTAAAAAAAAAATGCTAATTTTTCTTATTTAAGCAACTATAGAGTTCTCTATGTCTTTGTACTACAAAAATAAAAAACGGTAGGGTCATTCTTAGCAGGATGAATAACTCTTGAAAAAGATGTCATCTATTTTTAATCTATATAAATAATACTAGATTTAGAACTCTGAAGGTCAAATATGCCGTCAGCATTAAAAATGCATTTTTATTTTACTAATAATGTTTTAAAACATATACAATTGAATACTTTATATAAAATTCAACATTTTTAGGCAGCATTTTTAAAAATTAGATTGATCTTTCAGTAAGAAAATTTGATTAAAGTGTTTTTCATAAATAACGTATATTTTCTATTGTTACTTGTGCCGCGTGGCAGTTGTGTAGAACATTGGCTTTTCATGGCAAAGGTAGTGAGTTCAAGTCCCCGACGATGTATAATTTTTTTTTTGTTTTTTTTTTCTTCATTTTTTAAACAAATAAATAACTGTATTAGGATATTCTAAAACTTGCAATTTTGTCCGAAAATATATTTAGTGCTTATCTCTTTACAAACAAAATTTTTTCATTCCTTTGATTTAGCAGTTATCTCATCACAGATCAAAAGAGAGGCCTTATAGTCTATTAACTCTGATCATCTCGCTTATCATGTTTTTTTTATTTATAATTCTTTTGCTGCTGTCAATTGGTGAAAGCAACAGCCAGAAATTGATACTAAAGTCAAATTACATACATGTTGAAAGTTTTTACCAAAGTCAAATATTCTCAGCAGGACATCATTTTTTTTAACTACAGAAAATATAGATAAATGTATCTAGAAAAAATTTGAACAACAAGTGGAATGCCACCGATATATATTACAATACTTTTGATATGTTTGTGGATTACAGTTGCAGCAAGCGTTCTTAGGATAGAACAAGGCTAATTTTATAACATTATAAACTCTCCCTTTCTTGACAATTTTTGATTGTCTACCTTGATACCGGGGACACTATTTCCTTATCGCCAAGTAACTATCATGTTTGCTAGAGTCGGAGGGATACGATACTATTATTTTACGTATACTTATGGCAATTATCCGAAACATCCGAAACATGTCAAATATCCGAAACATCCGAAACATGTCAAACACCTGAAACATGTCAAACATACGAAACATCCGAAACATGTCAAACACTCTAGACATGTCAAACATACGAAACATCCAAAACATGTCAAACATACGAAACATCTGAAACATGTCAAACATCCGAAACATGTCAAACATACGAAACATCTGAAACATGTCAAATACACGAAACATGTCAAACATACGAAACATCCGAAACATGTCAAACATACGAAACATCCGAAACTAGTGAAACACCCAAAACATGTCAAACACCCAAAACATGTCAAACATACAAAACATGTCAAACATACGAAACATCCGAAACATGTCAAACACCCCAAACATGTCAAACATACGAAACATCTGAAACATGTCAAACATTCGAAACATGTCAAACATACGAAACATCCGAAACATGTCAAACATACGAAACTTACAAAACATGTCAAACACCTGAAACATGTCATACATACGAAACATCCGAAACATGTGAAACACCCAAAACAGGTCAAACATACGAAACATTCAAAACATGTAAAACACCCGAAACATATCTAATATACGAAACATTCGAAACATGTCAAACACCATAAACATGTCAAACATACGAAACATCCGAAACATGTCAAACACCCAAAACATGTCAAACATCCGAAACATCCGAAACATGTCAAACATACGAAACATCCGAAACATGTCAAACACCCGAAACATGTCAAACATACGAAACATCCGAAACATGACAAACATACGAAACATCCGAAACATGTCAAAAACCCGAAAAATGTCAAACACACGAAACATCCGAAACATAACAAACACCCGAAACATGTCAAACATACGAAACATCCGAAAAATGTCAATTTTCCAAAACATGTCAAACATACGAAACATTTGAAACATAACAAACACCAGAAACATGTCAAACATACGAAACATCTGAAAAATGTCAAGCACCCGAAACATATCAAGCATACAAAATATTCGAAACATGTTAAACATCCGAAACATGTCAATATACGAAACATCGGAAACATGTCAAACACCCAAAATATGTCAAACATACGAAACATCCGAAACATGTCAATCATCCGAAACATGTTAAACAGCCTAAACATGTCAAACATATGAGACATCCGAAACATGTCAAACACCTGTAACATGTTAAACATACGAAACATCCGAAACATGTCAAACACTCTAGACATGTCAAACATACGAAACATCCGAAACATGTCAAACATACGAAACATCTGAAACATGTCAAACACCCGAAACACGTCAAACATACGAAACATCCGAAACTAGTGAAACACCCAAAACATGTCAAACACCCGAAACATGTCAAACATACGAAACATGTCAAACAAACAAAACATCCGAAACATGTCAAACACCCGAAACATGTCAAACATACGAAACATCTGAAACATGTCAAAAACCCGAAACATGTCAAACATACGAAACATCCGAAACATGTCAAACATACGAAACATACAAAACATGTCAAACACCTGAAACATGTCATACATACGAAACATCCGAAACATGTGAAACACCCAAAACATGTCAAACATACGAAACATTCAAAACATGTGAAACACCCGAAACATGTCTAACATACGAAACATTCTAAACATGTCAAACACCCGAAACATGTCAAACATACGAAACATTCGAAACATGTCAAATACCCCAAACATGTCAAACATCCGAAACATCCGAAACATGTCAAACATACGAAACATCCGAAACATGTCAAACACCCGAAACATGTCAAACATACGAAACATCCGAAACATGTCAAACATACGAAACATCCGAAACATGCCAAAAACCCGAAACATGTCAAACATACAAAACATTTGAAACATGTTAAACATCCGAAACATGTCAATATACGAAACATCCAAAACATGTCAAACACCCGTAATATGTCAAACATACGAAACATCCAAAACATGTCAAACATCCGAAACATGTTAAACAGCCTAAACATGTCAAACATATGAGACATCCGAAACATGTCAAACAACCGAAATATGTCAAACATACGAAACATCCGAAACTAGTGAAACACCCAAAACATGTCAAACACCCAAAACATGTCAAACATACAAAACATGACAAACATACGAAACATCCGAAACATGTCAAACACCCCAAACATGTCAAACATACGAAACATCTGAAACATGTCAAACATTCGAAACATGTCAAACATACGAAACATCCGAAACATGTCAAACATACGAAACATACAAAACATGTCAAACACCTGAAACATGTCATACATACGAAACATCCGAAACATGTGAAACACCCAAAACAGGTCAAACATACGAAACATTCAAAACATGTGAAACACCCGAAACATGTCTAATATACGAAACATTCGAAACATGTCAAACACCCTAAACATGTCAAACATACGAAACATCCGAAACATGTCAAACACCCAAAACATGTCAAACATCCGAAACATCCGAAACATGTCAAACATACGAAACATCCGAAACATGTCAAACACCCGAAACATGTCAAACATACGAAACATCCGAAACATGTCAAACATACGAAACATCCGAAACATGTCAAAAACCCGAAAAATGTCAAACATACGAAACATCCGAAAAATGTCAGACACCCGAAACATGTCAAACATACGAAACACACGAAGTATGTCAAATATACCAAACATCCGAAACATGTCAAACAACCTAAACATGTCAAACATTCGAAACATGTCAAACATACAAAGCATCCGAAACAAGTTAAACACCCAAAATATGTCAAACACCCGAAACATGTCAAACACCAGAAACATGTCAGACATTCGAAACATGTCAAACATACGAAACATCCCAAAATTGACAAACACCCGAAACATATCAAACATACGAAATATCCGAAACATGTCAAACACTTAAAATATGTCAAACATACAAAACATCCGAAACAAGTCAAACACCTAAAACATGTCAAACACACGAAACATGTCAAACATACGAAACATGTAAAATATACGAAACATGTTAAACATACGAAACATCCGAAACATGTCAAACACTCGAAACATGTCAAACTTACGAAACATTCAAAACATAACAAACACCCAAAACATGTCAAACATACGAAACATCCGAAAAATGTCAATTTTCCAAAACATGTCAAACATATGAAACATTTGAAACATAACAAACACCCGAAACATGTCAAACATACAAAACATTCGAAACATGTTAAACATCCGAAACATGTCAATATACGAAACATCCGAAACATGTCAAACACACGAAATATGTCAAACATACGAAACATCCGAAACATGTCAAACATCCGAAACATGTTAAACAGCCTAAACATGTCAAACATATGAGACATCCGAAACATGTCAAACACCTGAAACATGTCAAACATACGAAACATCCGAAACATGTCAAACACTCCAAACATGTCAAACATACGAAACATCAGAAACATGTCAAACATACGAAACATCTGAAACATGTCAAACACCCGAAAGATGTCAAACATACGAAACATCCGAAACATGTCAAACATACGAAACATCTGAAACATGTCAAACACCCGAAACATGTCAAACATATGAATCATTTGAAACATGTCAAACACCCGAAACATGTCAAACATACAAAACATCTGAATTATGTCAAACACCCGAAACATGTCAAACATACGATACATCCGAAACATGTCAAACATACGAAACATGTCAAACACCTGAAACATGCCAAACATACGAAAAATCCGAAACATGTCAAACACCCAAAACATGTCAAACATGCGAAACATGTCAAACATACGAAACATTCAAAACATGTCAAACACCCGAAACAAGTCAAACATACAAAAACATCCGAAACATGTCAAACACCCAAAACATGTCAATCACCCGAAACATGTCAAACATACGAAACATGTCAAACATACGAAACATCCGAAACTAGTCAAACACCCAAAACATGTCAAACACCCGAAACATGTCAAACATACGAAACATGTCAAACATACGAAACGTCCGAAACATGTCAAACACCCGAAACATGTAAAACATACGAAACATCTGAAACATGTCGAACATACGAAACATACAAACATGTCAAACACCTGAAACATGTCATACATACGAAACATCCAAAACATGTGAAACATTGAAAACATGTCAAACATACGAAACATTCAAATATGTGAAACACCCGAAACATGTCTAACATACGAAACATCCGAAACATGTCAAACATACGAAACATCCGAAACATGTCAAACACCCGAAACATGTCAAACATACGAAACATCCAAAAATTGTTAAACATAAGAAACTTCCGAAACATAACAAACACCCGAAACATGTCAATTATACGAAACATTCGAAAAATGTCAATTTTCCAAAACATGTCAAACATACGAAACATTTCAAACATTCGAAACATCCGAAAAATGTCAAGCACCCGAAACATGTCAAACATACAAAATATTCGAAACATGTCAATCATCCGAAACATGTCAATATACGAAACATTCGAAACACGTCAAACACCCGAAATATGTCAAACATACGAAACATCCGAAACATGTCAAACATCCAAAACATGTTAAACAGCCTAAACATGTCAAAAATATTAGACATCCGAAACATTTTAAACACCTGAAACATGTCAAGCACCCGAAACATGTCAAACATACGAAACATCTGAAACATGTCAAACACTCTAAACATGTCAAACATACGAAACATCCGAAACATGTCAAAAATACGAAACATCTGAAACATGTCAAACACCCGAAACATGTCAAACATACGAAACATCCGAAACATGTCAAACAAACGAAACATCTGAAACATGTCAAACACCCAAAACATGTCAAACATACGAATCATTTGAAACATGTCAAACACCCGAAACATGTCAAACATACAAAACATCTGAATTATGTCAAACACTGGAAACATGTCAAACATACGAAACATCCGAAACACGTGAAATACTTAAAACATGTCCAACATACGAATTATTCAAAACATGTCAAACACCCGAAACATGTCAAACATACGAAACATTCGAAACATGTCAAACACCCGAAACATGTCAAACATACGAAACATCCGAAACTAGTCAAACACCCAAAACATTTCAAATACCCGAAACATGGCAAATAGACGAAAATGTCAAACATTCGAAACATGTCAAACACTCGAAACATGTCAAACATACGAAACATCCGAAACATGTCAAACACCCGAAACATGTCAAACATACGAGACATCTGAAACATGTCAAACACCCGAAATATGTCAAACATACGAAACTTCCGAAACATGTCAAACATACGAAACATGTCAAACACCTGAAATATGTCAAACATACGAAACATCCGAAACATGTCAAACACCCAAAACATGTCAAACATGCGAAACATCCGAAACATGTCAAACACTCTAAACATGTCAAAAATACGAAACATCCGAAACATGTCAAACATACGAAACATCTGAAACATGTCAAACACCCGAAACATGTCAAACATACGAAACATCCGAAACATGTCAAACATACGAAACATCTGAAACATGTCAAACACCCGAAACATGTCAAACATACGAAACATCCGAAACTAGTGAAACACCCAAAACATGTCAAACACCCAAAACATGTCAAACATACGAAACATGTCAAACATACGAAACATGTCAAACATACGAAACATCCGAAACATGTCAAAAATACGAAACATACAAAACATGTCAAACACCTGAAACATGTCATACATACGAAACATCCGAAACATGTGAAACACCCAAAACTGGTCAAACATACGAAACATTCAAAACATGTGAAACACCCGAAACATGTCTAACATACGAAACATTCGAAACATGTCAAACACCCTAAACATGTCAAACATACGAAACATCCGAAACATGTCAAACACCCAAAACATGTCAAACATCCGAAACATCCGAAACATGTCAAACATACGAAACATCCGAAACATGTCAAACACCCGAAACATGTCAAACATACGAAACATCCGAAACATGTCAAACATACGAAACATCCGAAACATGTCAAAAACCCGAGAAATGTCAAACATACGAAACATCCGAAACATAACAAACACCCGAAACATGTCAAACATACGAAACATATGAAAAATGTCAATTTTCCAAAACATGTCAAACATACGAAACATTTGAAACATAACAAACACCAGAAACATGTCAAACATACGAAACATCTAAAAAATGTCAAGCACCCGAAACATATCAAGCATACAAAATATTCGAAACATGTTAAACATCCGAAACATGTCAATATACGAAACATCCGAAACATGTCAAACACCCAAAATATGTCAAACATACGAAACATCCGAAACATGTCAAACATCCGAAACATGTTAGACAGCCTAAGCATGTCAAACATATGAGACATCCGAAACATGTCAAACACCTGTAACATGTTAAACATACGAAACATCCGAAACATGTCAAACACTCTAGACATGTCAAACATACGAAACATCCGAAACATGTCAAACACCCGAAACATGTTAAACATACGAAATATCCGAAACATGTCAAACATACGAAACATCCGAAACATGTCAAACACTCTAAACATGTCAAACATACGAAACATCCAAAACATGTCAAACATACGAAACATCTAAAACATGTCAAACACCCGAAACATGTCAAACATACGAAACATCCGAAACTAGTGAAACACCCAAAACATGTCAAACACCCAAAACATGTCAAACATACAAAACATGACAAACATACGAAACATCCGAAACATGTCAAACACCCCAAACATGTCAAACATTCGAAACATGTCAAACATACGAAACATCCGAAACATGTCAAACATACGAAACATACAAAACATGTCAAACACCTGAAACATGTCATACATACGAAACATCCGAAACATGTGAAACACCCAAAACAGGTCAAACATACGAAACATTCAAAACATGTGAAACACCCAAAACATGTCTAATATACGAAACATTCGAAACATGTCAAACACCCTAATCATGTCAAACATACGAAACATCCGAAACATGTCAAACACCCAAAACATGTCAAACATCCGAAACATCCGAAACATGTCAAACATACGAAACATCCGAAACATGTCAAACACCCGAAACATGTCAAACATACGAAACATCCGAAACATGTCAAACATACGAAACATCCGAAACATGTCAAAAACCCGAAAAATGTCAAACATACAAAACATTCGAAACATGTTAAACATCCGAAACATGTCAATATACGAAACATCCGAAACATGTCAAACACCCGTAATATGTCAAACATACGAAACATCCAAAACATGTCAAACATCCGAAACATGTTAAACAGCCTAAACATGTCAAACATATGAGACATCCGAAACATGTCAAACACCTGAAACATGTCAAACATACGAAACATCCGAAACATGTCAAACACTCTAAACATGTCAAAAATACGAAACATGTCAAACATACGAAACATCCGAAACATGTCAAACACCCGAAACATGTTAAACATACAAAACATCCGAAACATGTCAAACACCCGAAACATGTCAAACATACGAAATATCCGAAACATGTCAAACATACGAAACATCCGAAACATGTCAAACACTCTAAACATGTCAAACATACGAAACATCCAAAACATGTCAAACATACGAAACATCTAAAACATGTCAAACACCCGAAACATGTCAAACATACGAAACATCCGAAACTAGTGAAACACCCAAAACATGTCAAACACCCAAAACATGTCAAACATACAAAACATGACAAACATACGAAACATCCGAAACATGTCAAACACCCCAAACATGTCAAACATTCGAAACATGTCAAACATACGAAACATCCGAAACATGTCAAACATACGAAACATACAAAACATGTCAAACACCTGAAACATGTCATACATACGAAACATCCGAAACATGTGAAACACCCAAAACAGGTCAAACATACGAAACATTCAAAACATGTGAAACACCCGAAACATGTCTAATATACGAAACATTCGAAACATGTCAAACACCCTAATCATGTCAAACATACGAAACATCCGAAACATGTCAAACACCCAAAACATGTCAAACATCCGAAACATCCGAAACATGTCAAACATACGAAACATGTCAAACAAACGAAACATCCGAAACATGTCAAACACCCGAAACATGTCAAACATACGAAACATCTGAAACATGTCAAAAACCCGAAATATGTCAAACATACGAAACATCCGAAACATGTCAAACATACGAAACATACAAAACATGTCAAACACCTGAAACATGTCATACATACGAAACATCCGAAACATGTGAAACACCCAAAACATGTCAAACATACGAAACATTCAAAACATGTGAAACACCCGAAACATGTCTAACATACGAAACATTCTAAACATGTCAAACACCCGAAACATGTCAAACATACGAAACATTCGAAACATGTCAAATACCCCAAACATGTCAAACATCCGAAACATCCGAAACATGTCAAACATACGAAACATCCGAAACATGTCAAACACCCGAAACATGTCAAACATACGAAACATCCGAAACATGTCAAACATACGAAACATCCGAAACATGTCAAAAACCCAAAACATGTCAAACATACAAAACATTCGAAACATGTTAAACATCCGAAACATGTCAATATACGAAACATCCGAAACATGTCAAACACCCGTAATATGTCAAACATACGAAACATCCAAAACATGTCAAACATCCGAAACATGTTAAAAAGCCTAAACATGTCAAACATATGAGACATCCGAAACATGTCAAACACCTGAAACATGTCAAACATACGAAACATCCGAAACATGTCAAACACTCTAAACATGTCAAAAATACGAAACATGTCAAACATACGAAACATCCGAAACATGTCAAACACCCGAAACATGTTAAACATACAAAACATCCGAAACATGTCAAACACCCGAAACATGTCAAACATACGAAATATCCGAAACATGTCAAACATACGAAACATCCGAAACATGTCAAACACTCTAAACATGTCAAACATACGAAACATCCAAAACATGTCAAACATACGAAACATCTAAAACATGTCAAACACCCGAAACATGTCAAACATACGAAACATCCGAAACTAGTGAAACACCCAAAACATGTCAAACACCCAAAACATGTCAAACATACAAAACATGACAAACATACGAAACATCCGAAACATGTCAAACACCCCAAACATGTCAAACATTCGAAACATGTCAAACATACGAAACATCCGAAACATGTCAAACATACGAAACATACAAAACATGTCAAACACCTGAAACATGTCATACATACGAAACATCCGAAACATGTGAAACACCCAAAACAGGTCAAACATACGAAACATTCAAAACATGTGAAACACCCGAAACATGTCTAATATACGAAACATTCGAAACATGTCAAACACCCTAATCATGTCAAACATACGAAACATCCGAAACATGTCAAACACCCAAAACATGTCAAACATCCGAAACATCCGAAACATGTCAAACATACGAAACATCCGAAACATGTCAAACACCCGAAACATGTCAAACATACGAAACATCCGAAACATGTCAAAAATACGAAACATCCGAAACATGTCAAAAACCCGAAAAATGTCAAACATACGAAACATCCGAAACATAACAAACACCCGAAACATGTCAAACATACGAAACATCCGAAAAATGTCAAACACCCTAAACATGTCAAACATACGAAACATCCGAAACATGTCAAACACCCAAAACATGTCAAACATCCGAAACATCCGAAACATGTCAAACATACGAAACATCCGAAACATGTCAAACACCCGAAACATGTCAAACATACGAAACATCCGAAACATGTCAAACATACGAAACATCTGAAACATGTCAAAAACCCGAAAAATGTCAAACATACGAAACATCCGAAACATAACAAACACCCGAAACATGTCAAACATACGAAACATCCGAAAAATGTCAATTTTCCAAAACATGTCAAACATACGAAACATTTGAAACATAACAAACACCAGAAACATTTCAAACATACGAATTATCTGAAAAATGTCAAGCACCCGAAACATATCAAGCATACAAAATATTCGAAACATGTTAAACATCCGAAACATGTCAATATACGAAACATCCGAAACATGTCAAATAACCAAAATATGTCAAACATACGAAACATCCGAAACATGTCAAACATCCGAAACATGTTAAACAGCCTAAACATGTCAAACATATGAGACATCCGAAACATGTCAAACACCTGTAACATGTTAAACATTCGAAACATCCGAAACATGTCAAACATACGAAACATTCAAAACATGTGAAACACCCGAAACATGTCTAACATACGAAACATTCTAAACATGTCAAACACCCGAAACATGTCAAACATACGAAACATTCGAAACATGTCAAATACCCCAAACATGTCAAACATCCGAAACATCCGAAACATGTCAAACACACGAAACATCCGAAACATGTCAAACACCCGAAACATGTCAAACATACGAAACATCCGAAACATGTCAAACATACGAAACATCCGAAACATGTCAAAAACCCGAAACATGTCAAACATACAAAACATTCGAAACATGTTAAACATCTGAAACATGTCAATATACGAAACATCCGAAACATGTCAAACACCCGTAATATGTCAAACATACGAAACATCCAAAACATGTCAAACATCCGAAACATGTTAAACAGCCTAAACATGTCAAACATATGAGACATCCGAAACATGTCAAACACCTGAAACATGTCAAACATACGAAACATCCGAAACATGTCAAACACTCTAAACATGTCAAACATACGAAACATGTCAAACATACGAAACATCTGAAAAATGTCAAACACCCGAAACATGTTAAACATACAAAACATCCGAAACATGTCAAACACCCGAAACATGTCAAACATACGAAACATCCGAAACATGTCAAACATACGAAACATCTGAAACATGTCAAACACTCTAAACATGTCAAACATACGAAACATCCAAAACATGTCAAACATACGAAACATCCGAAACATGTCAAACACCCGTAATATGTCAAACATACGAAACATCCAAAACATGTCAAACATCCGAAACATGTTAAACAGCCTAAACATGTCAAACATATGAGACATCCGAAACATGTCAAACACCTGAAACATGTCAAACATACGAAACATCCGAAACATGTCAAACACTCTAAACATGTCAAACATACGAAACATGTCAAACATACGAAACATCTGAAACATGTCAAACACCCGAAACATGTTAAACATACAAAACATTCGAAACAAGTCAAACACCCGAAACATGTCAAACATACGAAACATCCGAAACATGTCAAACATACGAAACATCCGAAACATGTCAAACACTCTAAACATGTCAAACATACGAAACATCCAAAACATGTCAAACATACGAAACATCTGAAACATGTCAAACACCCGAAACATGTCAAATATACGAAACATCCGAAACTAGTGAAACACCCAAAACATGTCAAACACCCAAAACATGTCAAACATACAAAACATGACAAACATACGAAACATCCGAAACATGTCAAACACCCCAAACATGTCAAACATACGAAACATCTAAAACATGTCAATCATTCGAAACATGTCAAACATACGAAACATCCGAAACATGTCAAACATACGAAACATACAAAACATGTCAAACACCTATAACATGTCATACATACGAAACATCCGAAACATGTGAAACACCCAAAACAGGTCAAACATACGAAACATTCAAAACATGTGAAACACCCGAAACATGTCAAACATACGAAACATCCGAAACATGTCAAACATACGAAACATCCGAAACATGTCAAAAACCCGAAAAATGTCAAACATACGAAACATCCGAAAAATGTCAGACACCCGAAACATGTCAAACATACGAAACACCCGAAGTATGTCAAACATACCAAACATCCGAAACATGTCAAACAACCTAAACATGTCAAACATTCGAAACATGTCAAACATACAAAGCATCCGAAACAAGTTAAACACCCAAAATATGTCAAACACCCGAAACATGTCAAACACTCTAGACATGTCAAACATACGAAACATCCGAAACATGTCAAAAACCCGAAAAATGACAAACATACGAAACATCCGAAACATAACAAACACCCGAAACATGTCAAACATACGAAACATCGTAAAAATGTCAATTTTCCAAAACATGTCAAACATACGAAACATTTGAAACATAACAAACACCAGAAACATGTCAAACATACGAAACATCTGAAAAATGTCAAGCACCCGAAACATATCAAGCATACAAAATATTCGAAACATGTTAAACATCCGAAACATGTCAATATACGAAACATCCGAAACATGTCAAACACCCAAAATATGTCAAACATACGAAACATCCGAAACATGTCAAACATCCGAAACATGTTAAACAGCCTAAACATGTCAAACATATGAGACATCCGAAACATGTCAAACACCTGTAACATGTTAAACATACGAAACATCCGAAACATGTCAAACACTCTAGACATGTCAAACATACGAAACATCTGAAACATGTCAAACACCCGAAACACGTCAAACATACGAAACATCCGAAACTAGTGAAACACCCAAAACATGTCAAACACCCGAAACATGTCAAACATACGAAACATGTCAAACAAACGAAACATCCGAAACATGTCAAACACCCGAAACATGTCAAACATACGAAACATCTGAAACATGTCAAAAACCCGAAACATGTCAAACATACGAAACATCCGAAACATGTCAAACATACGAAACATACAAAACATGTCAAACACCTGAAACATGTCATAAATACGAAACATCCGAAACATGTGAAACACCCAAAACATGTCAAACATACGAAACATTCAAAACATGTGAAACACCCGAAACAGGTCAAACATACGAAACATTCAAAACATGTGAAACACCCGAAACATGTCTAATATACGAAACATTCGAAACATGTCAAACACCCTAAACATGTCAAACATACGAAACATCCGAAACATGTCAAACACCCAAAACATGTCAAACATACGAAACATTCGAAACATGTCAAATACCCCAAACATGTCAAACATCCGAAACATCCGAAACATGTCAAACATACGAAACATCCGAAACATGTCAAACACCCGAAACATGTCAAACATACGAAACATTCGAAACATGTCAAATACCCCAAACATGTCAAACATCCGAAACATCCGAAACATGTCAAACATACGAAACATCCGAAACATGTCAAACACCCGAAACATGTCAAACATACGAAACATCCGAAACATGTCAAACATACGAAACATCCGAAACATGTCAAAAACCCGAAACATGTCAAACATACAAAACATTCGAAACATGTTAAACATCCGAAACATGTCAATATACGAAACATCCAAAACATGTCAAACACCCGTAATATGTCAAACATACGAAACATCCAAAACATGTCAAACATCCGAAACATGTTAAACAGCCTAAACATGTCAAACATATGAGACATCCGAAACATGTCAAACACCTGAAACATGTCAAACATACGAAACATCCTAAACATGTCAAACACTCTAAACATGTCAAACATATGAAACATGTCAAACATACGAAACATCTGAAACATGTCAAACACCCGAAACATGTTAAACATACAAAACATCCGAAACATGTCAAACACCCGAAACATGTCAAACATACGAAACATCCGAAACATGTCAAACATACGAAACATCCGAAACATGTCAAACACTCTAAACATGTCAAACATACGAAACATCCAAAACATGTCAAACATACGAAACATCTGAAACATGTCAAACAACCGAAACATGTCAAACATACGAAACATCCGAAACTAGTGAAACACCCAAAACATGTCAAACACCCAAAACATGTCAAACATACAAAACATGACAAACATACGAAACATCCGAAACATGTCAAACACCCCAAACATGTCAAACATACGAAACATCTGAAACATGTCAAACATTCGAAACATGTCAAACATACGAAACATCCGAAACATGTCAAACATACGAAACATACAAAACATGTCAAACATCTGAAACATGTTATACATACGAAACATCCGAAACATGTGAAACACCCAAAACAGGTCAAACATACGAAACATTCAAAACATGTGAAACACCCAAAACATGTCTAATATTACGAAACATTCGAAACATGTCAAACACCCTAAACATGTCAAACATACGAAACATCCGAAACATGTCAAACACCCAAAACATGTCAAACATCCGAAACATCCGAAACATGTCAAACATACGAAACATCCGAAACATGTCAAACATACGACACAGTCGAAACATGTCAAAAACCCGAAAAATATCAAACATACGAAACATCCGAAAAATGTCAGACACCCGAAACATGTCAAACATACGAAACACCCGAAGTATGTCAAACATACCAAACATCCGAAACATGTCAAACAACCTAAACATGTCAAACATTCGAAACATGTCAAACATACAAAGCATCCGAAACAAGTTAATCACCCAAAATATGTCAAACACCCGAAACATGTCAAACACCAGAAACATGTCAGACATTCGAAACATGTCAAACATACGAAACATCCCAAAATTGACAAACACCCGAAAAATATCAAACATAAGAAATATCCGAAACATGTCAAACACTTAAAATATGTCAAACATACAAAACATCCGAAACAAGTCAAACACCTAAAACATGTCAAACACCCGAAACATGTCAAACATACGAAACATGTAAAATATACGAAACATGTTAAACATACGAAACATCCGAAACATGTCAAACACTCGAAACATGTCAAACTTACGAAACATTCAAAACATAACAAACACCCAAAACATGTCAAACATACGAAACATCCGAAAAATGTCAATTTTCCAAAACATGTCAAACATATGAAACATTTGAAACATAACAAACACCCGAAACATGTCAAACATACGAAACATCCGAAACATGTCAAACATACGAAACATTAGAAACATGTCAAAAACCCGAAAAATGTCAAACATACGAAACATCCGAAAAATGTCAGACACCCGAAACATGTCAAACATACGAAACACCCGAAGTATGTCAAACATACCAAACATCCGAAACATGTCAAACAACCTAAACATGTCAAACATTCGAAACATGTCAAACATACAAAGCATCCGAAACAAGTTAAACACCCAAAATATGTCAAACACCCGAAACATGTCAAACACTCTAGACATGTCAAACATACGAAACATCCGAAACATGTCAAAAACCCGAAAAATGACAAACATACGAAACATCCGAAACATAACAAACACCCGAAACATGTCAAACATACGAAACATCGTAAAAATGTCAATTTTCCAAAACATGTCAAACATACGAAACATTTGAAACATAACAAACACCAGAAACATGTCAAACATACGAAACATCTGAAAAATGTCAAGCACCCGAAACATATCAAGCATACAAAATATTCGAAACATGTTAAACATCCGAAACATGTCAATATACGAAACATCCGAAACATGTCAAACACCCAAAATATGTCAAACATACGAAACATCCGAAACATGTCAAACATCCGAAACATGTTAAACAGCCTAAACATGTCAAACATATGAGACATCCGAAACATGTCAAACACCTGTAACATGTTAAACATACGAAACATCCGAAACATGTCAAACACTCTAGACATGTCAAACATACGAAACATCTGAAACATGTCAAACACCCGAAACACGTCAAACATACGAAACATCCGAAACTAGTGAAACACCCAAAACATGTCAAACACCCGAAACATGTCAAACATACGAAACATGTCAAACAAACGAAACATCCGAAACATGTCAAACACCCGAAACATGTCAAACATACGAAACATCTGAAACATGTCAAAAACCCGAAACATGTCAAACATACGAAACATCCGAAACATGTCAAACATACGAAACATACAAAACATGTCAAACACCTGAAACATGTCATAAATACGAAACATCCGAAACATGTGAAACACCCAAAACATGTCAAACATACGAAACATTCAAAACATGTGAAACACCCGAAACAGGTCAAACATACGAAACATTCAAAACATGTGAAACACCCGAAACATGTCTAATATACGAAACATTCGAAACATGTCAAACACCCTAAACATGTCAAACATACGAAACATCCGAAACATGTCAAACACCCAAAACATGTCAAACATACGAAACATTCGAAACATGTCAAATACCCCAAACATGTCAAACATCCGAAACATCCGAAACATGTCAAACATACGAAACATCCGAAACATGTCAAACACCCGAAACATGTCAAACATACGAAACATTCGAAACATGTCAAATACCCCAAACATGTCAAACATCCGAAACATCCGAAACATGTCAAACATACGAAACATCCGAAACATGTCAAACACCCGAAACATGTCAAACATACGAAACATCCGAAACATGTCAAACATACGAAACATCCGAAACATGTCAAAAACCCGAAACATGTCAAACATACAAAACATTCGAAACATGTTAAACATCCGAATTATGTCAATATACGAAACATCCAAAACATGTCAAACACCCGTAATATGTCAAACATACGAAACATCCAAAACATGTCAAACATCCGAAACATGTTAAACAGCCTAAACATGTCAAACATATGAGACATCCGAAACATGTCAAACACCTGAAACATGTCAAACATACGAAACATCCTAAACATGTCAAACACTCTAAACATGTCAAACATATGAAACATGTCAAACATACGAAACATCTGAAACATGTCAAACACCCGAAACATGTTAAACATACAAAACATCCGAAACATGTCAAACACCCGAAACATGTCAAACATACGAAACATCCGAAACATGTCAAACATACGAAACATCCGAAACATGTCAAACACTCTAAACATGTCAAACATACGAAACATCCAAAACATGTCAAACATACGAAACATCTGAAACATGTCAAACAACCGAAACATGTCAAACATACGAAACATCCGAAACTAGTGAAACACCCAAAACATGTCAAACACCCAAAACATGTCAAACATACAAAACATGACAAACATACGAAACATCCGAAACATGTCAAACACCCCAAACATGTCAAACATACGAAACATCTGAAACATGTCAAACATTCGAAACATGTCAAACATACGAAACATCCGAAACATGTCAAACATACGAAACATACAAAACATGTCAAACATCTGAAACATGTCATACATACGAAACATCCGAAACATGTGAAACACCCAAAACAGGTCAAACATACGAAACATTCAAAACATGTGAAACACCCAAAACATGTCTAATATACGAAACATTCGAAACATGTCAAACACCCTAAACATGTCAAACATACGAAACATCCGAAACATGTCAAACACCCAAAACATGTCAAACATCCGAAACATCCGAAACATGTCAAACATACGAAACATCCGAAACATGTCAAACATACGACACAGTCGAAACATGTCAAAAACCCGAAAAATATCAAACATACGAAACATCCGAAAAATGTCAGACACCCGAAACATGTCAAACATACGAAACACCCGAAGTATGTCAAACATACCAAACATCCGAAACATGTCAAACAACCTAAACATGTCAAACATTCGAAACATGTCAAACATACAAAGCATCCGAAACAAGTTAATCACCCAAAATATGTCAAACACCCGAAACATGTCAAACACCAGAAACATGTCAGACATTCGAAACATGTCAAACATACGAAACATCCCAAAATTGACAAACACCCGAAAAATATCAAACATAAGAAATATCCGAAACATGTCAAACACTTAAAATATGTCAAACATACAAAACATCCGAAACAAGTCAAACACCTAAAACATGTCAAACACCCGAAACATGTCAAACATACGAAACATGTAAAATATACGAAACATGTTAAACATACGAAACATCCGAAACATGTCAAACACTCGAAACATGTCAAACTTACGAAACATTCAAAACATAACAAACACCCAAAACATGTCAAACATACGAAACATCCGAAAAATGTCAATTTTTCCAAAACATGTCAAACATATGAAACATTTGAAACATAACAAACACCCGAAACATGTCAAACATACGAAACATCCGAAACATGTCAAACATACGAAACATCCGAAACATGTCAAAAACCCGAAAAATGTCAAACATACGAAACATCCGAAAAATGTCAGACACCCGAAACATGTCAAACATACGAAACACCCGAAGTATGTCAAACATACCAAACATCCGAAACATGTCAAACAACCTAAACATGTCAAACATTCGAAACATGTCAAACATACAAAGCATCCGAAACAAGTTAAACACCCAAAATATGTCAAACACCCGAAACATGTCAAACACTCTAGACATGTCAAACATACGAAACATCCGAAACATGTCTCAAAAACCCGAAAAATGACAAACATACGAAACATCCGAAACATAACAAACACCCGAAACATGTCAAACATACGAAACATCGTAAAAATGTCAATTTTCCAAAACATGTCAAACATACGAAACATTTGAAACATAACAAACACCAGAAACATGTCAAACATACGAAACATCTGAAAAATGTCAAGCACCCGAAACATATCAAGCATACAAAATATTCGAAACATGTTAAACATCCGAAACATGTCAATATACGAAACATCCGAAACATGTCAAACACCCAAAATATGTCAAACATACGAAACATCCGAAACATGTCAAACATCCGAAACATGTTAAACAGCCTAAACATGTCAAACATATGAGACATCCGAAACATGTCAAACACCTGTAACATGTTAAACATACGAAACATCCGAAACATGTCAAACACTCTAGACATGTCAAACATACGAAACATCTGAAACATGTCAAACACCCGAAACACGTCAAACATACGAAACATCCGAAACTAGTGAAACACCCAAAACATGTCAAACACCCGAAACATGTCAAACATACGAAACATGTCAAACAAACGAAACATCCGAAACATGTCAAACACCCGAAACATGTCAAACATACGAAACATCTGAAACATGTCAAAAACCCGAAACATGTCAAACATACGAAACATCCGAAACATGTCAAACATACGAAACATACAAAACATGTCAAACACCTGAAACATGTCATAAATACGAAACATCCGAAACATGTGAAACACCCAAAACATGTCAAACATACGAAACATTCAAAACATGTGAAACACCCGAAACAGGTCAAACATACGAAACATTCAAAACATGTGAAACACCCGAAACATGTCTAATATACGAAACATTCGAAACATGTCAAACACCCTAAACATGTCAAACATACGAAACATCCGAAACATGTCAAACACCCAAAACATGTCAAACATACGAAACATTCGAAACATGTCAAATACCCCAAACATGTCAAACATCCGAAACATCCGAAACATGTCAAACATACGAAACATCCGAAACATGTCAAACACCCGAAACATGTCAAACATACGAAACATTCGAAACATGTCAAATACCCCAAACATGTCAAACATCCGAAACATCCGAAACATGTCAAACATACGAAACATCCGAAACATGTCAAACACCCGAAACATGTCAAACATACGAAACATCCGAAACATGTCAAACATACGAAACATCCGAAACATGTCAAAAACCCGAAACATGTCAAACATACAAAACATTCGAAACATGTTAAACATCCGAAACATGTCAATATACGAAACATCCAAAACATGTCAAACACCCGTAATATGTCAAACATACGAAAACATCCAAAACATGTCAAACATCCGAAACATGTTAAACAGCCTAAACATGTCAAACATATGAGACATCCGAAACATGTCAAACACCTGAAACATGTCAAACATACGAAACATCCTAAACATGTCAAACACTCTAAACATGTCAAACATATGAAACATGTCAAACATACGAAACATCTGAAACATGTCAAACACCCGAAACATGTTAAACATACAAAACATCCGAAACATGTCAAACACCCGAAACATGTCAAACATACAAAACATCCGAAACATGTCAAACATACGAAACATCCGAAACATGTCAAACACTCTAAACATGTCAAACATACGAAACATCCAAAACATGTCAAACATACGAAACATCTGAAACATGTCAAACAACCGAAACATGTCAAACATACGAAACATCCGAAACTAGTGAAACACCCAAAACATGTCAAACACCCAAAACATGTCAAACATACAAAACATGACAAACATACGAAACATCCGAAACATGTCAAACACCCCAAACATGTCAAACATACGAAACATCTGAAACATGTCAAACATTCGAAACATGTCAAACATACGAAACATCCGAAACATGTCAAACATACGAAACATACAAAACATGTCAAACATCTGAAACATGTCATACATACGAAACATCCGAAACATGTGAAACACCCAAAACAGGTCAAACATACGAAACATTCAAAACATGTGAAACACCCAAAACATGTCTAATATACGAAACATTCGAAACATGTCAAACACCCTAAACATGTCAAACATACGAAACATCCGAAACATGTCAAACACCCAAAACATGTCAAACATCCGAAACATCCGAAACATGTCAAACACTTAAAATATGTCAAACATACAAAACATCCGAAACAAGTCAAACACCTAAAACATGTCAAACACCCGAAACATGTCAAACATACGAAACATGTAAAATATACGAAACATGTTAAACATACGAAACATCCGAAACATGTCAAACACTCGAAACATGTCAAACTTACGAAACATTCAAAACATAACAAACACCCAAAACATGTCAAACATACGAAACATCCGAAAAATGTCAATTTTCCAAAACATGTCAAACATATGAAACATTTGAAACATAACAAACACCCGAAACATGTCAAACATACGAAACATCCGAAAAATGTCAAGCACCCGAAATATATCAAACATACAAAACATTCGAAACATGTTAAACATCCATAACATGTCAATATACGAAACATCCGAAACATGTCAAACACACGAAATATGTCAAACATACGAAACATCCGAAACATGTCAAACATCCGAAACATGTTAAACAGCCTAAACATGTCAAACATATGAGACATCCGAAACATGTCAAACACTCCAAACATGTCAAACATACGAAACATCAGAAACATGTCAAACATACGAAACATCTGAAACATGTCAAACACCCGAAAGATGTCAAACATACGAAACATCCGAAACATGTCAAACATACGAAACATCTGAAACATGTCAAACACCCGAAACATGTCAAACATACGAATCATTTGAAACATGTCAAACACCCGAAACATGTCAAACTTACAAAACATCTGAATTATGTCAAACACCCGAAACATGTCAAACATACGAAACATCCGAAACATGTCAAACATACGAAACATGTCAAACATACGAAACATGTCAAACACCTGAAACATGTCAAACATACGAAACATCCGAAACATGTCAAACACCCAAAACATGTCAAACATGCGAAACATGTTAAACATACGAAACATTCAAAACATGTCAAACACCCGAAACAAGTCAAACATACAAAAACATCCGAAACATGTCAAACACCCAAAACATGTCAATCACCCGAAACATGTCAAACATACGAAACATGTCAAACATGCGAAACATCCGAAACTAGTCAAACACCAAAAACATGTCAAACACCCGAAACATGTCAAACATACGAAACATGTCAAACATACGAAACGTCCGAAACATGTCAAACACCCGAAACATGTAAAACATACGAAACATCTGAAACATGTCGAACATACGAAACATACAAACATGTCAAACACCTGAAACATGTCATACATACAAAACATCCAAAACATGTGAAACATTCAAAACATGTCAAACATACGAAACATTCAAATATGTGAAACACCCGAAACATGTCTAACATACGAAACATCCGAAACATGTCAAACATACGAAACATCCGAAACATGTCAAACACCCGAAACATGTCAAACATACGAAACATCCGAAACATGTCAAACATACGAAACATCCGAAACATGTCAAACACTCTAAACATGTCAAACATACGAAACATCCAAAACATGTCAAACATACGAAACATCTGAAACATGTCAAACACCCGAAACATGTCAAACATACGAAACATCCGAAACTAGTGAAACACCCAAAACATGTCAAACACCCAAAACATGTCAAACATACAAAACATGACAAACATACGAAACATCCGAAACATGTCAAACACCCCAAACATGTCAAACATACGAAACATCTGAACCATGTCAAACATTCGAAACATGTCAAACATACGAAACATACAAAACATGTCAAACACCTGAAACATGTCATACATACGAAACATCCGAAACATGTGAAACACCCAAAACAGGTCAAACATACGAAACATTCAAAACATGTGAAACACCCGAAACATGTCTAATATACGAAACATTCGAAACATGTCAAACACCCTAATCATGTCAAACATACGAAACATCCGAAACATGTCAAACACCCAAAACATGTCAAACATCCGAAACATCCGAAACATGTCAAACATACGAAACATCCGAAACATGTCAAACACCCGAAACATGTCAAACATACGAAACATCCGAAACATGTCAAACATACGAAACATCCGAAACATGTCAAAAACCCGAAAAATGTCAAACATACGAAACATCCGAAACATAACAAACACCCGAAACATGTCAAACATACGAAACATCCGAAAAATGTCAAACACCCTAAACATGTCAAACATACGAAACATCCGAAACATGTCAAACACCCAAAACATGTCAAACATCCGAAACATCCGAAACATGTCAAACATACGAAACATCCGAAACATGTCAAACACCCGAAACATGTCAAACATACGAAACATCCGAAACATGTCAAACATACGAAACATCCGAAACATGTCAAAAACCCGAAAAATGTCAAACATACGAAACATCCGAAACATAACAAACACCCGAAACATGTCAAACATACGAAAATTCCGAAAAATGTCAATTTTCCAAAACATGTCAAACATACGAAACATTTGAAACATAACAAACACCAGAAACATTTCAAACATACGAAACATCTGAAAAATGTCAAGCACCCGAAACATATCAAGCATACAAAATATTCGAAACATGTTAAACATCCGAAACATGTCAATATACGAAACATCCGAAACATGTCAAACACCCAAAACATGTCAAACATCCGAAACATGTTAAACAGCCTAAACATGTCAAACATATGAGACATCCGAAACATGTCAAACACCTGTAACATGTCAAACATACAAAGCAACCGAAACAAGTTAAACACCCAAAATATGTCAAACACCCGAAACATGTCAAACACCAGAAACATGTGAGACATTCGAAACATGTTTCGGATGTTTCGTATGTTTGACATGTCTAGAGTGTTTGACATGTTTCGGGTGTTTGACATATTTTGGGTGTTTAACTTGTTTCGGTTGCTTTGTATGTTTGACATGTTTCGAATGTTTGACATGTTTAGGTTGTTTGACATGTTTCGGATGTTTGGTATGTTTGACATACTTCGGGTGTTTTGTATGTTTGACATGTTTCGGGTGTCTGACATTTTTCGGATGTTTCGTATGTTTGACATTTTTCGGGTTTTTGACATGTTTCGGATGTTTCGTATGTTTGACATGTTTCGGATGTTTCGTATGTTTGACATGTTTCGGGTGTTTCACATGTTTTGAATGTTTCGTATGTTTGACCTGTTTTGGGTGTTTCACATGTTTCGGATGTTTCGTATGTATGACATGTTTCAGGTGTTTGACATGTTTTGTATGTTTCGTATGTTTGACATGTTTCGGATGTTTCGTATGTTTGACATGTTTCGAATTTTTGACATGTTTCAGATGTTTCGTATGTTTGACATGTTTGGGGTGTTTGACATGTTTCGGATGTTTCGTATGTTTGTCATGTTTTGTATGTTTGACATGTTTTGGGTGTTTGACATGTTTTGGGTGTTTCACTAGTTTCGGATGTTTCGTATATTTGACATGTTTCGGGTGTTTGACATGTTTCAGATGTTTCGTATGTTTGACATGTTTTGGATGTTTCGTATGTTTGACATGTTTAGAGTGTTTGACATGTTTCGGATGTTTCGTATGTTTGACATGTTTCGGATGTTTCGTATGTTTGACATGTTTCGGGTGTTTGACATGTTTCGGATGTTTTGTATGTTTAACATGTTTCGGGTGTTTGACATGTTTCAGATGTTTCGTATGTTTGACATGTTTCGTATGTTTGACATGTTTAGAGTGTTTGACATGTTTCGGATGTTTCGTATGTTTGACATGTTTCAGGTGTTTGACATGTTTCGGATGTCTCATATGTTTGACATGTTTAGGCTGTTTAACATGTTTCGGATGTTTGACATGTTTTGGATGTTTCGTATGTTTGACATATTACGGGTGTTTGACATGTTTCGGATGTTTCGTATGTTTGACATGTTTTGGATGTTTCGTATGTTTGACATGTTTAGAGTGTTTGACATGTTTCGGATGTTTCGTATGTTTGACATGTTTCGGATGTTTCGTATGTTTGACATGTTTCGGGTGTTTGACATGTTTCTGATGTTTTGTATGTTTAACATGTTTCGGGTGTTTGACATTTTTCAGATGTTTCGTATGTTTGACATGTTTCGTATGTTTGACATGTTTAGAGTGTTTGACATGTTTCGGATGTTTCATATGTTTGACATGTTTCAGGTGTTTGACATGTTTCGGATGTCTCATATGTTTGACATGTTTAGGCTGTTTAACATGTTTCGGATGTTTGACATGTTTTGGATGTTTCGTATGTTTGACATATTACGGGTGTTTGACATGTTTCGGATGTTTCGTATATTGACATGTTTCAGATGTTTAACATGTTTCGAATGTTTTGTATGTTTGACATGTTTCGGGTTTTTGACATGTTTCGGATGTTTCGTATGTTTGACATGTTTCGGATGTTTCGTATGTTTGACATGTTTCGGGTGTTTGACATGTTTCGGATGTTTCGTATGTTTGACATGTTTCAGATGTTTCGGATGTTTGACATGTTTGGGGTATTTGACATGTTTCGAATGTTTCGTATGTTTGACATGTTTCGGGTGTTTCACATGTTTAGAATGTTTCGTATGTTAGACATGTTTCGGGTGTTTCACATGTTTTGAATGTTTCGTATGTTTGACATGTTTTGGGTGTTTCACATGTTTCGGATGTTTCGTATGTATGACATGTTTCAGGTGTTTGACATGTTTTGTATGTTTCGTATGTTTGACATGTTTAGGATGTTTCGTATGTTTGACATGTTTCGGGTTTTTAACATGTTTCAGATGTTTCGTATGTTTGACATGTTTCGGGTGTTTGACATGTTTCGGATGTTTCGTTTGTTTGACATGTTTCGTATGTTTGACATGTTTCGGGTGTTTGACATGTTTTGGGTGTTTCACTAGTTTCGGATGTTTCGTATGTTTGACGTGTTTCGGGTGTTTGACATGTTTCAGATGTTTCGTATGTTTGACATGTTTCGGATGTTTCGTATGTTTGACATGTCTAGAGTGTTTGACATGTTTCGGATGTTTCGTATGTTTAACATGTTACAGGTGTTTGACATGTTTCGGATGTCTCATATGTTTGACATGCTTAGGCTGTTTAACATGTTTCGGATGTTTGACATGTTTCGGATGTTTCGTATGTTTGACATATTTTGGGTGTTTGACATGTTTCGGATGTTTCGTATATTGACATGTTTCGGATGTTTAACATGTTTCGAATATTTTGTATGCTTGATATGTTTCGGGTGCTTGACATTTTTCAGATGTTTCGTATGTTTGACATGTTTCTGGTGTTTGTTATGTTTCAAATGTTTCGTATGTTTGACATGTTTTGGAAAATTGACATTTTTCGGATGTTTCGTATGTTTGACATGTTTCGGGTGTTTGTTATGTTTAGGATGTTTCGTATGTTAGACATTTTTCGGGTTTTTGACATGTATCGGATGTTTCGTATGTTTGACATGTTTCGGATGTTTCGTATGTTTGACATGTTTCGGGTGTTTGACATGTTTCGGATGTTTCGTATGTTTGACATGTTTCGGATGTTTCGGATGTTTGACATGTTTTGGGTGTTTGACATGTTTCGGATGTTTCGTATGTTTGACATGTTTAGGGTGTTTGACATGTTTCGAATGTTTCGGGTGTTAGACATGTTTCGGGTGTTTCACATGTTTTGAATGTTTCGTATGTTTGACCAGTTTTGGGTGTTTCACATGTTTCGGATGTTTCGTATGTATGACATGTTTCAGGTGTTTGACATGTTTTGTATGTTTCGTATTTTTGACATGTTTCGGATGTTTCGTATGTTTGACATGTTTCGAATGTTTGACATGTTTCAGATGTTTCGTATGTTTGACATGTTTCGTATGTTTGACATGTTTTGGGTGTTTGACATGTTTTGGGTGTTTCACTAGTTTCGGATGTTTCGTATGTTTGACATGTTTCGAGTGTTTGACATGTTTCAGATGTTTCGTATGTTTGACATGTTTCGGATGTTTCGTATGTTTGACATGTTTCGGGTGTTTGACATGTTACAGATGTTTCGTATGTTTGACATGTTTCGGATGTTTCGTATTTTTGACATGTTTAGAGTGTTTGACATGTTTCGGATGTTTCGCATGTTTGACATGTTTTGGGTGTTTGACATGTTTCGGATGTTTCGTATGTTTGACATGTTTCAGGTGTTTGACATGTTTCGTATGTTTGACATGTTTCGGATGTTTCGTATGTTTGACATATTTCGGGTGTTTGACATGTTTCAGATGTCTCGTATGTTTGACATGTTTCGGGTGTTTGACATGTTTCGGATGTTTCGTATGTTTGACATGTTTCGAGTGTTTGACATGTTTCGAATGTTTGACATTTTCGTCTATTTGCCATGTTTCGTATGTTTGACATATTTCGGGTGTTTGACATGTTTCGAATGTTTCGTATATTGACATGTTTCGGATGTTTGACATGTTTCGAATATTTTGTATGTTTGACATGTTTCGGGTGCTTGACATTTTTCGGATGTTTCGTATGTTTAAAATGTTTCGTATGTTTGACATGTTTTGGAAAATTGACATTTTTCGAATGTTTCGTATGTTTGACATGTTTCGGGTGTTTGTTATGTTTCGGATGTTTCTTATGTTTAACAATTTTTGGATGTTTTGTATGTTTGACATGTTTCGGGTGTTTGACATGTTTCGGATGTTTCTTATGTTTGACATGTTTCGGATGTTTCGTATGTTAGACATGTTTCGGGTGTTTCACATATTTGAATGTTTCGTATGTTTGACATGTTTTGAATGTTTCACATGTTTTGGATGTTTCGTATGTTTGACATGTTTCAGGTGTTTGACATGTTTTGTATGTTTCGTATGTTCGACATGTTTCAGATGTTTCGTATGTTTGACATGTTTCGGGTGTTTGACATGTTTCGGATGTTTCGTATGTTTTACATGTTTCGTATGTTTGACATGTTTCGGGTGTTTGACATGTTTTGGGTGTTTGACTAGTTTCGGATGTTTCGTATGTTTGACATGTTTCGTATGTTTGACATGTTTCGGGTGTTTGACATGTTTCGGGTGTTTGACATGTTTTGAATGTTTCGTATGTTTGACATGTTTCAGGTGTTTGACATGTTTCGTATGTTTGACATGTTTCGGGTGTTTGACATGTTTCAAATGATTCGTATGTTTGACATGTTTTTGGGTGTTTGACATGTTTCAGATATTTCGTATGTTTGACATGTTTCGGATGTTTCGTTTGTTTGACATGTTTAGAGTGTTTGACATGTTTCGGATGTTTCGGATGTTTGACATGTTTCGGGTGTTTGACATGTTTCAGGTGTTTGACATGTTTTGGGTGTTTCACTAGTTTCGGATGTTTTGTATGTTTGACATGTTTCGTATGTTTGACATGTTTCGGGTGTTTGACATGTTTTGAGTGTTTGACTAGTTTCGGATGTTTCGTATGTTTGACATGTTTCGGGTGTTTGACATGTTTCAGATGTTTCGTATAATTAACATGTTTCTGATGTTTCGTATGTTTGACAAGTTTCGGGTGTTTGACATGTTTCGGATGTTTCGTATGTTTGACATGTTTCGGGTGTTTGATATGTTTTGGGCGTTTGACATGTTTCGGATGTTTCGTATGTTTGACATGTTTCAGGTGTTTGACATGTTTTGTATGTTTCGTATGTTTGACATGTTTCGGATGTTTCGTATGTTTGACATGTTTCTGGTGTTTGACATAATTCAGATGTTTTGTATGTTTGACATGTTTCGGGTGTTTGACATGTTTCAAATGTATCGTATGTTTGACATGTTTCGGGTGTTTGACATGTTTCAGATGTTTCGTATGTTTGACATGTTTCGGATGTTTCGTATGTTTGACATCTTTCGGGTGTTTGACATGTTTCAGATGTTTCGTATGTTTGACATGTTTCGGATGTCTCATATGTTTGACATGTTTAGGCTGTTTAACATGTTTCGGATGTTTGACATGTTTCGGATGTTTCGTATGTTTGACATGTTTCGGGTGTTTGACATGTTTCAGATGTTTCGTATTTTTGACATGTTTCGGATGTTTCGTATGTTTGACATGTTTAGAGTGTTTGCCATGTTTCGGATGTTTCGTATGTTTGACATGTTTAGGCTGTTTAACATGTTTTGGATGTTTGACATGTTTCGGATGTTTCGTATGTTTGACATATTTCGGGTGTTTGACATGTTTCGAATGTTTAGTATATTGACATGTTTCGGATGTTTGACATGTTTCGGGTGCTTGACATATTTCGGGTGTTTGACATGTTTCGGGTGTTTGACATGTTTCGGATGTTTCGTATGTTTGACATGTTTCGAGTGTTTGACATGTTTCGTATGTTTGACATTTTCGTCTATTTGCCATGTTTCGGGTGTTTGAAATGTTTTGGGTGTTTGACTAGTTTCGGATGTTTCGTATGTTTGACATGTTTCGGGTGTTTGACATGTTTCGAATGTTTCGTATGTTTGACATGTTTCGGGTGTTTGACATGTTTTGAATAATTCGTATGTTGGACATGTTTTGGGTATTTCACGTGTTTCGGATGTTTCGTATGTTTGACATGTTTCCGGTGTTTGACATAATTCAGATGTTTTGTATGTTTGACATGTTTCGGGTTTTTGACATGTTTCAAATGATTCGTATGTTTGACATGTTTTTGGGTGTTTGACATGTTTCGGGTGTTTGACATGTTTTGAATGGATACAATTCTATTGTGCGTAACAGTGAGACAAAATGACAAGTTTTCTATTTATATAAACTAAATATTAAACTTAAAATTGGTAGATTTTTTTAATGTACTATATTCAAAAAAAACTATAAATTGTCCCAAAAAATGAATAAAATTTGTTGTTTGTTTGTAAAATTGTTATAATAATGACTTTTAAAATCAATTTATTACATTTATGCAAATTTAAGTTTCTACTGAAAAATTAAATTTATTTAAAAAAAAAATGCTAATTTTTCTTATTTAAGCAACTATAGAGTTCTCTATGTCTTTGTACTACAAAAATAAAAAACGGTAGGGTCATTCTTAGCAGGATGAATAACTCTTGAAAAAGATGTCATCTATTTTTAATCTATATAAATAATACTAGATTTAGAACTCTGAAGGTCAAATATGCCGTCAGCATTAAAAATGCATTTTTATTTTACTAATAATGTTTTAAAACATATACAATTGAATACTTTATATAAAATTCAACATTTTTAGGCAGCATTTTTAAAAATTAGATTGATCTTTCAGTAAGAAAATTTGATTAAAGTGTTTTTCATAAATAACGTATATTTTCTATTGTTACTTGTGCCGCGTGGCAGTTGTGTAGAACATTGGCTTTTCATGGCGAAGGTAGTGAGTTCAAGTCCCCGACGATGTATAATTTTTTTTTTGTTTTTTTTTTCTTCATTTTTTAAACAAATAAATAACTGTATTAGGATATTCTAAAACTTGCAATTTTGTCCGAAAATATATTTAGTGCTTATCTCTTTACAAACAAAATTTTTTCATTCCTTTGATTTAGCAGTTATCTCATCACAGATCAAAAGAGAGGCCTTATAGTCTATTAACTCTGATCATCTCGCTTATCATGTTTTTTTTATTTATAATTCTTTTGCTGCTGTCAATTGGTGAAAGCAACAGCCAGAAATTGATACTAAAGTCAAATTACATACATGTTGAAAGTTTTTACCAAAGTCAAATATTCTCAGCAGGACATCATTTTTTTAACTACAGAAAATATAGATAAATGTATCTAGAAAAAATTTAAACAACAAGTGGAATGCCACCGATATATATTACAATACTTTTGATATGTTTGTGGATTACAGTTGCAGCAAGCGTTCTTAGGATAGAACAAGGCTAATTTCATAACATTATAAACTCTCCCTTTCTTGACAATTTTTGATTGTCTACCTTGATACCGGGGACACTATTTCCTTATCGCCAAGTAACTATCATGTTTGCTAGAGTCGGAGGGATACGATACTATTATTTTACGTATACTTATGGCAATTATCCGAAACATCCGAAACATGTCAAATATCCGAAACATCCGAAACATGTCAAACACCTGAAACATGTCAAACATACGAAACATCCGAAACATGTCAAACACTCTAAACATGTCAAACATACGAAACATCCAAAACATGTCAAACATACGAAACATCTGAAACATGTCAAACATCCGAAACATGTCAAACATACGAAACATCTGAAACATGTCAAATACACGAAACATGTCAAACATACGAAACATCCGAAACATGTCAAACATACGAAACATCCGAAACTAGTGAAACACCCAAAACATGTCAAACACCCAAAACATGTCAAACATACAAAACATGTCAAACATACGAAACATCCGAAACATGTCAAACACCCCAAACATGTCAAACATACAAAACATCTGAAACATGTCAAACATTCGAAACATGTCAAACATACGAAACATCCGAAACATGTCAAACATACGAAACTTACAAAACATGTCAAACACCTGAAACATGTCATACATACGAAACATCCGAAACATGTGAAACACCCAAAACAGGTCAAACATACGAAACATTCAAAACATGTAAAACACCCGAAACATATCTAATATACGAAACATTCGAAACATGTCAAACACCATAAACATGTCAAACATACGAAACATCCGAAACATGTCAAACACCCAAAACATGTCAAACATCCGAAACATCCGAAACATGTCAAACATACGAAACATCCGAAACATGTCAAACACCCGAAACATGTCAAACATACGAAACATCCGAAACATGTCAAACATACGAAACATCCGAAACATGTCAAAAACCCGAAAAATGTCAAACATACGAAACATCCGAAACATAACAAACACCCGAAACATGTCAAACATACGAAACATCCGAAAAATGTCAATTTTCCAAAACATGTCAAACATACGAAACATTTGAAACATAACAAACACCAGAAACATGTCAAACATACGAAACATCTGAAAAATGTCAAGCACCCGAAACATATCAAGCATACAAAATATTCGAAACATGTTAAACATCCGAAACATGTCAATATACAAAACATCCGAAACATGTCAAACACCCAAAATATGTCAAACATACGAAACATCCGAAACATGTCAAACATCCGAAACATGTTAAACAGCCTAAACATGTCAAACATATGAGACATCCGAAACATGTCAAACACCTGTAACATGTTAAACATACGAAACATCCGAAACATGTCAAACACTCTAGACATGTCAAACATACGAAACATCCGAAACATGTCAAACATACGAAACATCTGAAACATGTCAAACACCCGAAACACGTCAAACATACGAAACATCCGAAACTAGTGAAACACCCAAAACATGTCAAACACCCGAAACATGTCAAACATACGAAACATGTCAAACAAACAAAACATCCGAAACATATCAAACACCCGAAACATGTCAAACATACGAAACATCTGAAACATGTCAAAAACCCGAAACATGTCAAACATACGAAACATCCGAAACATGTCAAACATACGAAACATACAAAACATGTCAAACACCTGAAACATGTCATACATACGAAACATCCGAAACATGTGAAACACTTAAAACATGTCAAACATACGAAACATTCAAAACATGTGAAACACCCGAAACATGTCTAACATACGAAACATTCTAAACATGTCAAACACCCGAAACATGTCAAACATACGAAACATTCGAAACATGTCAAATACCCCAAACATGTCAAACATCCGAAACATCCGAAACATGTCAAGCATACGAAACATCCGAAACATGTCAAACACCCGAAACATGTCAAACATACGAAACATCCGAAACATGTCAAACATACGAAACATCCGAAACATGTCAAAAACCCGAAACATGTCAAACATACAAAACATTCGAAACATGTTAAACATCCGAAACATGTCAATATACGAAACATCCAAAACATGTCAAACACCCGTAATATGTCAAACATACGAAACATCCAAAACATGTCAAACATCCGAAACATGTTAAACAGCCTAAACATGTCAAACATATGAGACATCCGAAACATGTCAAACAACCGAAACATGTCAAACATACGAAACATCCGAAACTAGTGAAACACCCAAAACATGTCAAACACCCAAAACATGTCAAACATACAAAACATGACAAACATACGAAACATCCGAAACATGTCAAACACCCCAAACATGTCAAACATACGAAACATCTGAAACATGTCAAACATTCGAAACATGTCAAACATACGAAACATCCGAAACATGTCAAACATACGAAACATACAAAACATGTCAAACACCTGAAACATGTCATACATACGAAACATCCGAAACATGTGAAACACCCAAAACAGGTCAAACATACGAAACATTCAAAACATGTGAAACACCCGAAACATGTCTAATATACGAAACATTCGAAACATGTCAAACACCCTAAACATGTCAAACATACGAAACATCCGAAACATGTCAAACACCCAAAACATGTCAAACATCCGAAACATCCGAAACATGTCAAACATACGAAACATCCGAAACATGTCAAACACCCGAAACATGTCAAACATACGAAACATCAGAAACATGTCAAACATACGAAACATCCAAAACATGTCAAAAACCCGAAAAATGTCAAACATACGAAACATCCGAAAAATGTCAGACACCCGAAACATGTCAAACATACGAAACACCCGAAGTATGTCAAACATACCAAACATCCGAAACATGTCAAACAACCTAAACATGTCAAACATTCGAAACATGTCAAACATACAAAGCATCCGAAACAAGTTAAACACCCAAAATATGTCAAACACCCAAAACATGTCAAACACCAGAAACATGTCAGACATTCGAAACATGTCAAACATACGAAACATCCCAAAATTGACAAACACCCGAAACATATCAAACATACGAAATATCCGAAACATGTCAAACACTTAAAATATGTCAAACATACAAAACATCCGAAACAAGTCAAACACCTAAAACATGTCAAACACCCGAAACATGTCAAACATACGAAACATGTAAAATATACGAAACATGTTAAACATACGAAACATCCGAAACATGTCAAACACTCGAAACATGTCAAACTTACGAAACATTCAAAACATAACAAACACCCAAAACATGTCAAACATACGAAACATCCGAAAAATGTCAATTTTCCAAAACATGTCAAACATATGAAACATTTGAAACATAACAAACACCCGAAACATGTCAAACATACGAAACATCCGAAAAATGTCAAGCACCCGAAATATATCAAACATACAAAACATTCGAAACATGTTAAACATCCGAAACATGTCAATATACGAAACATCCGAAACATGTCAAACACACGAAATATGTCAAACATACGAAACATCCGAAACATGTCAAACATCCGAAACATGTTAAACAGCCTAAACATGTCAAACATATGAGACATCCGAAACATGTCAAACACCTGAAACATGTCAAACATACGAAACATTCGAAACATGTCAAACACTCCAAACATGTCAAACATACGAAACATCAGAAACATGTCAAACATACGAAACATCTGAAACATGTCAAACACCCGAAAGATGTCAAACATACGAAACATCCGAAACATGTCAAACATACGAAACATCTGAAACATGTCAAACACCCGAAACATGTCAAACATATGAATCATTTGAAACATGTCAAACACCCGAAACATGTCAAACATACAAAACATCTGAATTATGTCAAACACCCGAAACATGTCAAACATACGAAACATCCGAAACATGTCAAACATACGAAACATGTCAAACACCTGAAACATGTCAAACATACGAAAAATCCGAAACATGTCAAACACCCAAAACATGTCAAACATGCGAAACATGTCAAACATACGAAACATTCAAAACATGTCAAACACCCGAAACAAGTCAAACATACAAAAACATCCGAAACATGTCAAACACCCAAAACATGTCAATCACCCGAAACATGTCAAACATACGAAACATGTCAAACATACGAAACATCCGAAACTAGTCAAACACCCAAAACATGTCAAACACCCGAAACATGTCAAACATACGAAACATGTCAAACATACGAAACGTCCGAAACATGTCAAACACCCGAAACATGTAAAACATACGAAACATCTGAAACATGTCGAACATACGAAACATACAAACATGTCAAACACCTGAAACATGTCATACATACGAAACATCCAAAACATGTGAAACATTCAAAACATGTCAAACATACGAAACATTCAAATATGTGAAACATCCGAAACATGTCTAACATACGAAACATCCGAAACATGTCAAACATACGAAACATCCGAAACATGTCAAACACCCGAAACATGTCAAACATACGAAACATCCAAAAATTGTTAAACATAAGAAACATCCGAAACATAACAAACACCCGAAACATGTCAAACATACGAAACATTCGAAAAATGTCAATTTTCCAAAACATGTCAAACATGCGAAACATTTCAAACATTCGAAACATCCGAAAAATGTCAAGCACCCGAAACATGTCAAACATACAAAATATTCGAAACATGTCAAACATCCGAAACATGTCAATATACGAAACATTCGAAACATGTCAAACACCCGAAATATGTCAAACATACGAAACATCCGAAACATGTCAAACATCCAAAACATGTTAAACAGCCTAAACATGTCAAAAATATTAGACATCCGAAACATTTTAAACACCTGAAACATGTCAAGCACCCGAAACATGTCAAACATTCGAAAAATCTGAAACATGTCAAACACTCTAAACATGTCAAACATACGAAACATCCGAAACATGTCAAAAATACGAAACATCTGAAACATGTCAAACACCCGAAACATGTCAAACATACGAAACATCCGAAACATGTCAAACATACGAAACATCTGAAACATGTCAAACACCCAAAACATGTCAAACATACGAATCATTTGAAACATGTCAAACACCCGAAACATGTCAAACATACAAAACATCTGAATTATGTCAAACACCGGAAACATGTCAAACATACGAAACATCCGAAACACGTGAAATACTTAAAACATGTCCAACATACGAATTATTCAAAACATGTCAAACACCCGAAACATGTCAAACATACGAAACATTCGAAACATGTCAAACACCCGAAACATGTCAAACATACGAAACATCCGAAACTAGTCAAACACCCAAAACATTTCAAACACCCGAAACATGGCAAATAGACGAAAATGTCAAACATTCGAAACATGTCAAACACTCGAAACATGTCAAACATACGAAACATCCGAAACATGTCAAACACCCGAAACATGTCAAACATACGAGACATCTGAAACATGTCAAACACCCGAAATATGTCAAACATACGAAACTTCGAAACATGTCAAACATACGAAACATGTCAAACACCTGAAACATGTCAAACATACGAAACATCCGAAACATGTCAAACACCCAAAACATGTCAAACATGCGAAACATCCGAAACATGTCAAACACTCTAAACATGTCAAAAATACGAAACATCCGAAACATGTCAAACATACGAAACATCTGAAACATGTCAAACACCCGAAACATGTCAAACATACGAAACATCCGAAACATGTCAAACATACGAAACATCTGAAACATGTCAAACACCCGAAACATGTCAAACATACGAAACATCCGAAACTAGTGAAACACCCAAAACATGTCAAACACCCAAAACATGTCAAACATACGAAACATGTCAAACATACGAAACATCTAAAACATGTCAAACATTCGAAACATGTCAAACATACGAAACATCCGAAACATGTCAAAAATACGAAACATACAAAACATGTCAAACACCTGAAACATGTCATACATACGAAACATCCGAAACATGTGAAACACCCAAAACTGGTCAAACATACGAAACATTCAAAACATGTGAAACACCCGAAACATGTCTAACATACGAAACATTCGAAACATGTCAAACACCCTAAACATGTCAAACATACGAAACATCCGAAACATGTCAAACACCCAAAACATGTCAAACATCCGAAACATTCGAAACATGTCAAACACCCGAAACATGTTAAACATACGAAACATCCGAAACATGTTAAACACTCGAAACATGTCAAACTTACGAAACATTCAAAACATAACAAACACCCAAAACATGTCAAACATACGAAACATCCGAAAAATGTCAATTTTCCAAAACATGTCAAACATATGAAACATTTGAAACATAACAAACACCCGAAACATGTCAAACATACGAAACATCCGAAAAATGT